>JANJXV010000997.1:0-235430 GCA_024803745.1 Megascapheus bottae | reverse complement strand
GGTATTATAAAGAACAGAAAATGAGTCAATCCAAATCTAGGAAATATGAGAGAGCGCTTCAGGAAGTCAAGATACAATTAGGAAGCCTAATTTAAGGCTAGTTGGTATTGAGGAGGGCGTGGAGAAAGAGGTCAATGGTATTGGAAATATACTTCAGGGAATCATCTCAGAGAATTTCCCAAATATCCAGAAGGGCAGGCCCATCCAGATACGAGAAGCTTTTAGAACCCCAAACAGACCTGACCAGAAAAGAACATCCCACTGCCACATTGTGATCCGAACTGGATCAATAGAAACGAAAGGAAAGATCCTAAAGGCAGCCAGGGAAAAGGGATCAGTAACCTATAAAGGCAAACCAATCAGAATAACCCCAGATTTCTCAGCAGAGACCATGCAAGCACGAAGTGACTGGAAGCATATATGTCATGCCCTTAAATCAAATAACTACCAACCAAGAATACTGTAGCCAGCTAAGCTCTCATTCAAACTGAGGGAACAATAAAACATTCCATTCCAGGGAAAAGATGCAACAATATGTCGAAACAAAACCAACACTACAGAGAATTCTCAACGATGCTCTATACATACAAAACCAAAATAAATGCATTATAGGGAAAGAAATGGCACCTAAACAGCATACCATCTAAGGACCACAAGAACTGTCAAGACACAGGCCCTACTAAAAGCTTTTAAAAATGGTAGGAACTAATAAATATCTCTCAATCCTAACTCTCAATATCAATGGACTTAACTCTCCAATTAAACGTCATAGGCTGTCTAGTTGGATCAAAAAGCAAGAGCCATCGTTCTCCTGTCTTCAAGAGACACATCTTAACCAAAAACAATCATCTTTTGAAAGTGAGAGGTTGGAATAAACTCTATCAAGCTAACTGCCCCCATAAACAGGCTGGAGTTGCCATCCTCATATCAGATACAATAGACTTCAAACTAAAATTAGTAAGAAAAGACAAAGAAGGTTACAACATACTACTAAAGGGATCTTTTCTCCAGGAAGACATAACGATCCTAAATATTTACACACCTAATCCCGGAGCTCCAAACTTCATCAAGCAAACTTTACTTATACTGAAACCATACATAGATCGAAATACAGTGATTGTTGGTGAGTTTAACACACCACTCTCACCTATGGACAGATCAACAAGGCAAAAACTCAAAAGAGAAACCTTAGAAATGAACAACTATATAGACCGACTAGATGTAACAGACATCTGCAGAATATTACACCCAGTAACACCACAATATGCGTTTTTCTCAGCAGCACATGGAACATTTTCCAAAATAGACCACATCTTAGGCCATAAAGCAAACCTGGACAGATTCAGAAACACTGAAATTATTCCATGCACACTCTCAGACCATAAAGGCATCAAATTGGAGCTGAACACACATCTCCACCAAAGAAAACCCTGTAACTCATGGAGACTGAACAACACATTGTTGAATCAAAAACAATGGGTAATCGAAGAGATCAGAACAGATATCCAACTGTTTATGAAATTTAACAATAAGGAGCACACAAATATCAACTCCTTAGGGACACAACAAAGGCAGTACTCAGAGGAAAATTTATAGCGCTGAGTGCCTACAACAGCAAGTTGGAAAAATGGCAAACCAACTAGTTAATGTCTCACCTTAACCTCCTGGAAAAAGAGCAACAAACCAACCCTAAACCCATTAGGAGAAAGCAAATTATTAAACTCAAAGCAGAATTAAATGATTTGGAATAAAAAAACTATAGAAAGAATCAACAAAACAAGGAGTTGGTTCTTTGAAAGAATTAACAAAATTGACAACCCCTTAGCAAATCTTACCAAAAAAAGAAGAGAGCATATCGAAATAAACAAAATCGCAGATGAAAATGGTAATATCACGACAGAAATTACCAAGATCCAGAATATCATGAGGGAATACTTCTCAAACCTTTTCGCCAACAAATTTGCAATCTAGAAGAAATGGATGAATTCCTAGACAATATTAACATACCCACACTGAACCAAGAAGAGCAAACCCAACTCAACAGGCCTATTTCAAGCTCTGAAATAGAAATGGAAATTAGACAACTTCCACTTAAGAGCCCAGGGCCAGATGGATTCACAGCTGAATTCTATAAGGTCTTCAAAGCAGAGCTCACACCAATACTCCTCAAGCTCTTCAACGAAATTGAAAATGAAGGTCCTTTACCGAACTCATTCTGTGAAGCCAGTATATCCCTCATCCCCAAACCAGACAGAGATTCATCAAAGAAAGAGATCTATAGACCCATTTCTTTGATGAACATCGAAGCAAAACTTCTCATCAAAATACTGGCCAACCGTCTACAACAACTCATCAAAAAATTATACACTATGATCAACTTGGATTCATCACAGAGAGGCAAAGCTGGTTCAACATACACAAATCAATTAATATAATTCAACATATCAACAGGAGCAGGGATAAAATCACATGATTGTCTCAATAGATGCGGAAAAGGCATTTGACAAGATCCAAAACCCCTTTATGTTAAACGATGTGGAGAAACTAGGAATCCATGGAACATTTCTCAATGTAATAAAGGCTGTGTATGAGAAACCCACTGCTAGTATTATACTTAATGGTGAAAATCTAAAGCCATTCCCTCTAAAATCAGGAACGAGACAAGGATGCCCACTCTTTCCACTCCTTTTTAACATAGTACTAGAATTCCTATGCAGTGCAATAAGGCAAGAAGCAAGCATAAAGGGGATCCAAGTAGGGAAAGAGGAAATAAAACTATCCCTCTTTGCAGATGACATGATTCTGTATTTAAAGAATCCTTTAGACTCTACTCCCAAGCTCCTTGAGCTGATTCAAAGCTTTGGAAGGGTAGCAGGCCATAAAATCAACCCTCACAAATCAACTGCCTTACTTTACGCCAACACTGAGAGGAAAGAGGCAATAATCAGGAAAGAAATTCCTTTCACAATAGCCTCAAAGAAAATAAAGTACCTAGCAATTAGCTTAACTAAGAATGTAAAGGACAGTTTAGATGAAAACTTTACAACCATAAAAAAGGAAATTAAAGCAGAACTAAGGAAATGGAAAAACCTCCCATGCTCCTGGATTGGAAGAATCAACATTGTGAAAATGACAATCTTGCCAAGAGCTATCTACAAATTCAATGTAATACCAATCAACATCCCAATGTCATTCTTTAAAGAAATAGAAGAGGCAATTCAAAATTTCATATGGAATAATAAAAGACCCCGTATAGCAAAAACACTTCTTAGCAGAAAAAACAGCGCTGGAGGAATTTCAATTCCAAACTTAAGACTCTATTACAGAGCTATAATTCTCAAAACAGCTTGGTACTGGCACAAGAACAGGCCTGAAGTCCAATGGAGTAGAACTGCGGACCCAGATATTAAACCACAGACCTATGGCCACCTAATCGTTGACCAGGGAGCCAAAAATATAGAATGGAAGAAAGATAGCCTCTTCAACAAGTTGTGCTGGCAGAACTGGTTAAACACCTGCACAAAACTAAAGTTGGATCCTTCTTTGTCACCTTGCACTAGAATTAACTCCAAATGGATCAAAGACGTGGAGGTAAAAGCTGACACACTGAAAAGTTTACAGGAAGGAATAGGAGATACACTAGGCCTCCTTGGCACAGGTCGAAACATTCTTAATAAGGACCAAGAATCACAACAAATCAGAGAAAGGCTGGATAAGTGGGACTGCATTAAACTGCAGAGCTTTTGTATGGCAACGGATATAGCTAGTAAACTAATCAGGAAGCCTACAGAGTGGGAGAAGATCTTCACCACCCAAACAACGGACAAAGGCCTCATATCTAAAATATATCAACAACTCAAAAAATTGAATCACTCAAAAACTAACCTCCAAAGTAACACCCATCCCATTAAAAATGGGTCAAAGACTTAAAGAGATTCTTCTCTGAAGAAGAAACAAAAATGGCCTATAGACACATGAAGTAATGCTCCACATCTCTGGTCATAAAAGAAATGCAAATCAAAACAACTCTAAGATTCCACCTCACTCCAGTTAGAATGGCCAGGATCACGAAAACGAATGACAACAGATGCTGGAGGGGATGTGGCCAGGAGGGATCACTACTACACTGTTGGTGGGAGTGCAAACTCGTTCAACCACTATGGAAAGCGGTGTGGCAGTGCCTCAAAAGGCTAAACATAGAACACCCCTATGACCCAGCAACTCCACTACTTGGCATTTACCCAACAATCCAGAAACAAGGGCATACTAAACCCACTAGCACAACAATGTTCATTGCAGCACTATTCACCATAGCAAAGATATGGAACCAACCCAGATGTCCCTCAGTGGATGAGTGGATCAACAAGTTGTGGTATTTGTACACAATGGAATTCTATGCTGCTGTCAGAAAGAATGACATCACCCCATTTGTTAGGTAATGGAAAGACTTAGAACAAATCATATCAAGTGAAGTAAGCCAGACTCAAAGGAACTTAGGCTCAGTGGTTTCCCTCATTCGTCATAATCAGTAGAAACCTTGGGCTCTACTAGCAGAGATTGTCAATAGAGCAAAAGGCCATATATAAGGCCATATAATGTGAAGCTAATTGAAAAGACCTCCAGGATATTGACACAAAAGCCATATAAAGAATGATTGTTGTCCTTAATGTACTATTTTGTCTCTCATCTCGTTTGCTGTCCCTTGGTTATCCCATATTGGTATAGTATCTCACTTTGTTATCTGATATATTGAATTTATTTGTATTTGGATATTTGAAATTTGATAGGGAAGGGGGGAAAACCAAGACGGGTGGGGGTGTGGGGTGGAAGGAAAATGGGTACCAAGACATGTGAAAGGGTATCAATGTATGTGAATTAATGCACCTTCTATTTGGCAAATATCATCTAACCCTTTTACTAATTACAATAAAAATGGAAAAAAAAGAAAGATGTAGTGTGTGGGGAGGATGATGGGGTCAAATACATTTCTTCTTAGAAATTTACCTCATCTGGTTGCCCTGGATTTTCCTGGCCTTCTTCTTAGAGAAAGTTCTGTTATACTGGATTTGTGGCTTGGCAATGATCTAGCATGTACATCTTCGAGTAAGACATCCACAACTTCCATGCCTGAGACTCGAGTTTCCTGACCTTTGGCAACAGCACAGCAACATCTTTCTTCCTCCTGAGCCACAGGCCAAGTGAGCTGGCTTGAGCTGGTTGTTAGTTACAGTGGCTTGGTTACCAGGGTTCCATATTCTGTTCCATTGTGAGGGAGGCAGGGTCACCTTTCAGGGCCCAATGACCAAAGATCCTTGCTCACAAAAGACCTCACCAAAGACATACTCGAGGCTGAACATCTCCTCCAATCTCACAATATACATGTGGATGTAGTAAACAGCACACCTTATTTGTCCAATCCCAATGTCTTCCACTAGGCCCAACTACCAGTCTGGTCTCAGACTTAAGGAGCCTTTCTTAGGTAAGATCCAAACTTAAGGGTCAATATTGCCCTCATCCTTTACAAAACATTTGCTTCACAGTGCCTTCTCTGCCTGCATTTTGCCCCTTGTCGAATTTTTTTTGTTTTTGCTAGTCTTGGGACTTGACCTCAGAGTGTGAACATTGTTCTTGGGCTTTCTTTAGGCTTTAGCTGTCCCACCGAGCCACAGCACCACTTGCAGCGTTTTCTATGTATGTGGTAATGAGGAATGAAACGTGAGTCTTTTTGCTTGTTAGCCAAGTACTCTACCACTAGGTGAAACACACAGGGCATCTTGCACATATTTTTGAGGTCAATCTACTAGGATATTATTAGGTTTATATATCCTAATCTATTTTTTCCTGATGATTAGCTTTGCTTTCAAGTGTAAAAAATGCAAGAGGGAAAAACACAGAAGAATTAGTGAAATTAAAAAAAAGCATTAGACATAGTTAAGTGTTTCATTCTTTGTAGGAGAAAAGATATTTGGATATGATGATGATGATGATGACTTTATAATTACTATGTCAGGGTTGAGAGTTTGGCATAGTGGTAGAGTGCTTGCCTAGCATCCATGAAGATCTGTGTTTGATTGCTCAGTATCACATAGATAGAAAATCTAGATGTGGCACTGTGGCTCAAGTGGCAGAGGGCTAGACTTGAGAAAACCCGAGGACAGTGCTCAGGCCCTGAATTCAAGCCCCAAGACTGGCAGAAAGATAAAAGAAAATAAAAATGCTTTTTACGAGCTAATTCACTCACAGCATTTGCTTCTGAAATCTTCGCTTCTGCATCTTGTGAAATACCCCTTTCCCTCAACGTAGACAAGAAAAACAGATCCATCCCATGGTCCACTGTGAGGCCACTGGTTGGGCTAGGAGCTAGTCGTGCAGCAACACATAAGTTTCATTCTAATACTTTCCAAACTTTGTACTCAAATATGCTACCTACTTACCAACTTAGGTCAGTTATCCTTATGCTATACCTTTTCTTCATGACTACAATATTCGTACACTCCTACGTTAATCCTTTTGTACCTCCCCTGACCTCTCTCATTCTTTTTTCTATCTCTGGACCTCTGCTCGTCTTTCAACCCTTATACTGCACGGATCTACACTTGATGGCTGTTGAGCAATATTGTATATGTAGGTGGTTAATTATTCTCTATGCTCAGAGGGACTTAAAGACAATAGAGATTGGATTGAGAGGCTTATTATTTTGGGTATAAATCGCTTATCAGTGGTTGTATTAGACTGGTCTGTAAGTGCACAAAAAGAAAGAGTGATAATACCAATCAAAACTTGTGAACATCTAGTGTCTGCCAGCTACAGAGGTCTAGGTTGGTTATATCTGAAAAACTGTAATCGTATTTAGTAGTAATCTTGCTCCCATTTTCAAATGGGCAGAACAAGAAACTGAACAAAAATGTCAAATCAAGAAACAACATCCCCCACCCAATGTAAATAGACAATGGAACACTCACTGGCAAACCTAGAAGACAGTTTTCCAAGTGCTACACAAATGCAATTGATAAACATCATTAATGGAAAATGTGAAAATATAAAGAAAGAGATAATGGAGGAAACCATAGCTGAACAAGAGGACAGCAAAAACAAGGTGATAAGTGAAAAAGAAGAAGCCATAAAGGAGGCCATAATAAAGGTTTTTCAAAGAAAGATTGATGAATTCATAGAATCCACAAATAAAAACGGGACCAAACTCCAGCAAATGTCCAAAGAAAATAAAGCTACTGAGCTAACCACTCAGAAGAAAATCAAGGAGATAAAGAAATCCATACATGATGTAAAATAAGAGACGCAAGGCATAAAAAGTGAGCAATTAGAAGCAAGGGAGATGAAAAATAAAGTAGATAGCTTTGATAGCAGGTTAGACAATGCAGAGGAGAGAATTTCCGGGGCTGAAGATAATTTAGGTATTATAAAGAACAGAAAATGAGTCAATCCAAATCTAGGAAATATGAGAGAGCGCTTCAGGAAGTCCAAGATACAATTAGGAAGCCTAATTTAAGGCTAGTTGGTATTGAGGAGGGCGTGGAGAAAGAGGTCAATGGTATTGGAAATATACTTCAGGGAATCATCTCAGAGAATTTCCCAAATATCCAGAAGGGCAGGCCCATCCAGATACGAGAAGCTTTTAGAACCCCAAACAGACCTGACCAGAAAAGAACATCCCACTGCCACATTGTGATCCGAACTGGATCAATAGAAACGAAAGGAAAGATCCTAAAGGCAGCCAGGGAAAAGGGATCAGTAACCTATAAAGGCAAACCAATCAGAATAACCCCAGATTTCTCAGCAGAGACCATGCAAGCACGAAGTGACTGGAAGCATATATGTCATGCCCTTAAATCAAATAACTACCAACCAAGAATACTGTAGCCAGCTAAGCTCTCATTCAAACTGAGGGAACAATAAAACATTCCATTCCAGGGAAAAGATGCAACAATATGTCGAAACAAAACCAACACTACAGAGAATTCTCAACGATGCTCTATACATACAAAACCAAAATAAATGCATTATAGGGAAAGAAATGGCACCTAAACAGCATACCATCTAAGGACCACAAGAACTGTCAAGACACAGGCCCTACTAAAAGCTTTTAAAAATGGTAGGAACTAATAAATATCTCTCAATCCTAACTCTCAATATCAATGGACTTAACTCTCCAATTAAACGGCATAGGCTGTCTAGTTGGATCAAAAAGCAAGAGCCATCGTTCTCCTGTCTTCAAGAGACACATCTTAACCAAAAACAATCATCTTTTGAAAGTGAGAGGTTGGAATAAACTCTATCAAGCTAACTGCCCCCATAAACAGGCTGGAGTTGCCATCCTCATATCAGATACAATAGACTTCAAACTAAAATTAGTAAGAAAAGACAAAGAAGGTTACAACATACTACTAAAGGGATCTTTTCTCCAGGAAGACATAACGATCCTAAATATTTACACACCTAATCCCGGAGCTCCAAACTTCATCAAGCAAACTTTACTTATACTGAAACCATACATAGATCGAAATACAGTGATTGTTGGTGAGTTTAACACACCACTCTCACCTATGGACAGATCAACAAGGCAAAAACTCAAAAGAGAAACCTTAGAAATGAACAACTATATAGACCGACTAGATGTAACAGACATCTGCAGAATATTACACCCAGTAACACCACAATATGCGTTTTTCTCAGCAGCACATGGAACATTTTCCAAAATAGACCACATCTTAGGCCATAAAGCAAACCTGGACAGATTCAGAAACACTGAAATTATTCCATGCACACTCTCAGACCATAAAGGCATCAAATTGGAGCTGAACACACATCTCCACCAAAGAAAACCCTGTAACTCATGGAGACTGAACAACACATTGTTGAATCAAAAACAATGGGTAATCGAAGAGATCAGAACAGATATCCAACTGTTTATGAAATTTAACAATAAGGAGCACACAAATATCAACTCCTTAGGGACACAACAAAGGCAGTACTCAGAGGAAAATTTATAGCGCTGAGTGCCTACAACAGCAAGTTGGAAAAATGGCAAACCAACTAGTTAATGTCTCACCTTAACCTCCTGGAAAAAGAGCAACAAACCAACCCTAAACCCATTAGGAGAAAGCAAATTATTAAACTCAAAGCAGAATTAAATGATTTGGAATAAAAAAACTATAGAAAGAATCAACAAAACAAGGAGTTGGTTCTTTGAAAGAATTAACAAAATTGACAACCCCTTAGCAAATCTTACCAAAAAAAGAAGAGAGCATATCGAAATAAACAAAATCGCAGATGAAAATGGTAATATCACGACAGAAATTACCAAGATCCAGAATATCATGAGGGAATACTTCTCAAACCTTTTCGCCAACAAATTTGCAATCTAGAAGAAATGGATGAATTCCTAGACAATATTAACATACCCACACTGAACCAAGAAGAGCAAACCCAACTCAACAGGCCTATTTCAAGCTCTGAAATAGAAATGGAGATTAGACAACTTCCACTTAAGAGCCCAGGGCCAGATGGATTCACAGCTGAATTCTATAAGGTCTTCAAAGCAGAGCTCACACCAATACTCCTCAAGCTCTTCAACGAAATTGAAAATGAAGGTCCTTTACCGAACTCATTCTGTGAAGCCAGTATATCCCTCATCCCCAAACCAGACAGAGATTCATCAAAGAAAGAGATCTATAGACCCATTTCTTTGATGAACATCGAAGCAAAACTTCTCATCAAAATACTGGCCAACCGTCTACAACAACTCATCAAAAAATTATACACTATGATCAACTTGGATTCATCACAGAGAGGCAAAGCTGGTTCAACATACACAAATCAATTAATATAATTCAACATATCAACAGGAGCAGGGATAAAATCACATGATTGTCTCAATAGATGCGGAAAAGGCATTTGACAAGATCCAAAACCCCTTTATGTTAAACGATGTGGAGAAACTAGGAATCCATGGAACATTTCTCAATGTAATAAAGGCTGTGTATGAGAAACCCACTGCCAGTATTTTACTTAATGGTGAAAATTTTAAGCCATTCCCTCTAAAATCAGGAACGAGACAAGGATGCCCACTCTTTCCACTCCTTTTTAACATAGTACTAGAATTCCTATGCAGTGCAATAAGGCAAGAAGCAAGCATAAAGGGGATCCAAGTAGGGAAAGAGGAAATAAAACTATCCCTCTTTGCAGATGACATGATTCTGTATTTAAAGAATCCTTTAGACTCTACTCCCAAGCTCCTTGAGCTGATTCAAAGCTTTGGAAGGGTAGCAGGCCATAAAATCAACCCTCACAAATCAACTGCCTTACTTTACGCCAACACTGAGAGGAAAGAGGCAATAATCAGGAAAGAAATTCCTTTCACAATAGCCTCAAAGAAAATAAAGTACCTAGCAATTAGCTTAACTAAGAATGTAAAGGACAGTTTAGATGAAAACTTTACAACCATAAAAAAGGAAATTAAAGCAGAACTAAGGAAATGGAAAAACCTCCCATGCTCCTGGATTGGAAGAATCAACATTGTGAAAATGACAATCTTGCCAAGAGCTATCTACAAATTCAATGTAATACCAATCAACATCCCAATGTCATTCTTTAAAGAAATAGAAGAGGCAATTCAAAATTTCATATGGAATAATAAAAGACCCCGTATAGCAAAAACACTTCTTAGCAGAAAAAACAGCGCTGGAGGAATTTCAATTCCAAACTTAAGACTCTATTACAGAGCTATAATTCTCAAAACAGCTTGGTACTGGCACAAGAACAGGCCTGAAGTCCAATGGAGTAGAACTGCGGACCCAGATATTAAACCACAGACCTATGGCCACCTAATCGTTGACCAGGGAGCCAAAAATATAGAATGGAAGAAAGATAGCCTCTTCAACAAGTTGTGCTGGCAGAACTGGTTAAACACCTGCACAAAACTAAAGTTGGATCCTTCTTTGTCACCTTGCACTAGAATTAACTCCAAATGGATCAAAGACGTGGAGGTAAAAGCTGACACACTGAAAAGTTTACAGGAAGGAATAGGAGATACACTAGGCCTCCTTGGCACAGGTCGAAACATTCTTAATAAGGACCAAGAATCACAACAAATCAGAGAAAGGCTGGATAAGTGGGACTGCATTAAACTGCAGAGCTTTTGTATGGCAACGGATATAGCTAGTAAACTAATCAGGAAGCCTACAGAGTGGGAGAAGATCTTCACCACCCAAACAACGGACAAAGGCCTCATATCTAAAATATATCAACAACTCAAAAAATTGAATCACTCAAAAACTAACCTCCAAAGTAACACCCATCCCATTAAAAATGGGTCAAAGACTTAAAGAGATTCTTCTCTGAAGAAGAAACAAAAATGGCCTATAGACACATGAAGTAATGCTCCACATCTCTGGTCAGAAAAGAAATGCAAATCAAAACAACTCTAAGATTCCACCTCACTCCAGTTAGAATGGCCAGGATCACGAAAACGAATGACAACAGATGCTGGAGGGGATGTGGCCAGGAGGGATCACTACTACACTGTTGGTGGGAGTGCAAACTCGTTCAACCACTATGGAAAGCGGTGTGGCAGTGCCTCAAAAGGCTAAACATAGAACACCCCTATGACCCAGCAACTCCACTACTTGGCATTTACCCAACAATCCAGAAACAAGGGCATACTAAACCCACTAGCACAACAATGTTCATTGCAGCACTATTCACCATAGCAAAGATATGGAACCAACCCAGATGTCCCTCAGTGGATGAGTGGATCAACAAGTTGTGGTATTTGTACACAATGGAATTCTATGCTGCTGTCAGAAAGAATGACATCACCCCATTTGTTAGGTAATGGAAAGACTTAGAACAAATCATATCAAGTGAAGTAAGCCAGACTCAAAGGAACTTAGGCTCAGTGGTTTCCCTCATTCGTCATAATCAGTAGAAACCTTGGGCTCTACTAGCAGAGATTGTCAATAGAGCAAAAGGCCATATATAAGGCCATATAATGTGAAGCTAATTGAAAAGACCTCCAGGATATTGACACAAAAGCCATATAAAGAATGATTGTTGTCCTTAATGTACTATTTTGTCTCTCATCTCGTTTGCTGTCCCTTGGTTATCCCATATTGGTATAGTATCTCACTTTGTTATCTGATATATTGAATTTATTTGTATTTGGATATTTGAAATTTGATAGGGAAGGGGGGAAAACCAAGACGGGTGGGGGTGTGGGGTGGAAGGAAAATGGGTACCAAGACATGTGAAAGGGTATCAATGTATGTGAATTAATGCACCTTCTATTTGGCAAATATCATCTAACCCTTTTACTAATTACAATAAAAAATGGAAAAAAAAGAAAGATGTAGTGTGTGGGGAGGATGATGGGGTCAAATACATTTCTTCTTAGAAATTTACCTCATCTGGTTGCCCTGGATTTTCCTGGCCTTCTTCTTAGAGAAAGTTCTGTTATACTGGATTTGTGGCTTGGCAATGATCTAGCATGTACATCTTCGAGTAAGACATCCACAACTTCCATGCCTGAGACTCGAGTTTCCTGACCTTTGGCAACAGCACAGCAACATCTTTCTTCCTCCTGAGCCACAGGCCAAGTGAGCTGGCTTGAGCTGGTTGTTAGTTACAGTGGCTTGGTTACCAGGGTTCCATATTCTCTTCCATTGTGAGGGAGGCAGGGTCACCTTTCAGGGCCCAATGACCAAAGATCCTTGCTCACAAAAGACCTCACCAAAGACATACTGGAGGCTGAATCTCTCCTCCAATCTCACAATATACATGTGGATGTAGTAAACAGCACACCTTATTTGTCCAATCCCAATGTCTTCCACTAGGCCCAACTACCAGTCTGGTCTCAGGCTCAAGGAGCCTTTCTTAGGTAAGATCCAAACTTAAGGGTCAATATTGCCCTCATCCTTTACAAAACATTTGCTTCACAGTGCCTTCTCTGCCTGCATTTTGCCCCTTGTCGAATTTTTTTTGTTTTTGCTAGTCTTGGGACTTGACCTCAGAGTGTGAACATTGTTCTTGGGCTTTCTTTAGGCTTTAGCTGTCCCACCGAGCCACAGCACCACTTGCAGCGTTTTCTATGTATGTGGTAATGAGGAATGAAACGTGAGTCTTTTTGCTTGTTAGCCAAGTACTCTACCACTAGGTGAAACACACAGGGCATCTTGCACATATTTTTGAGGTCAATCTACTAGGATATTATTAGGTTTATATATCCTAATCTATTTTTTCCTGATGATTAGCTTTGCTTTCAAGTGTAAAAAATGCAAGAGGGAAAAACACAGAAGAATTAGTGAAATTAAAAAAAAGCATTAGACATAGTTAAGTGTTTCATTCTTTGTAGGAGAAAAGATATTTGGATATGATGATGATGATGATGACTTTATAATTACTATGTCAGGGTTGAGAGTTTGGCATAGTGGTAGAGTGCTTGCCTAGCATCCATGAAGATCTGGGTTTGATTGCTCAGTATCACATAGATAGAAAATCTAGATGTGGCACTGTGGCTCAAGTGGCAGAGGGCTAGACTTGAGAAAACCCGAGGACAGTGCTCAGGCCCTGAATTCAAGCCCCAAGACTGGCAGAAAGATAAAAGAAAATAAAAATGCTTTTTACGAGCTAATTCACTCACAGCATTTGCTTCTGAAATCTTCGCTTCTGCATCTTGTGAAATACCCCTTTCCCTCAACGTAGACAAGAAAAACAGATCCATCCCATGGTCCACTGTGAGGCCACTGGTTGGGCTAGGAGCTAGTCGTGCAGCAACACATAAGTTTCATTCTAATACTTTCCAAACTTTGTACTCAAATATGCTACCTACTTACCAACTTAGGTCAGTTATCCTTATGCTATACCTTTTCTTCATGACTACAATATTCGTACACTCCTACGTTAATCCTTTTGTACCTCCCCTGACCTCTCTCATTCTTTTTTCTATCTCTGGACCTCTGCTCGTCTTTCAACCCTTATACTGCACGGATCTACACTTGATGGCTGTTGAGCAATATTGTATATGTAGGTGGTTAATTATTCTCTATGCTCAGAGGGACTTAAAGACAATAGAGATTGGATTGAGAGGCTTATTATTTTGGGTATAAATCGCTTATCAGTGGTTGTATTAGACTGGTCTGTAAGTGCACAAAAAGAAAGAGTGATAATACCAATCAAAACTTGTGAACATCTAGTGTCTGCCAGCTACAGAGGTCTAGGTTGGTTATATCTGAAAAACTGTAATCGTATTTAGTAGTAATCTTGCTCCCATTTTCAAATGGGCAGAACAAGAAACTGAACAAAAATGTCAAATCAAGAAACAACATCCCCCACCCAATGTAAATAGACAATGGAACACTCACTGGCAAACCTAGAAGACAGTTTTCCAAGTGCTACACAAATGCAATTGATAAACATCATTAATGGAAAATGTGAAAATATAAAGAAAGAGATAATGGAGGAAACCATAGCTGAACAAGAGGACAGCAAAAACAAGGTGATAAGTGAAAAAGAAGAAGCCATAAAGGAGGCCATAATAAAGGTTTTTCAAAGAAAGATTGATGAATTCATAGAATCCACAAATAAAAACGGGACCAAACTCCAGCAAATGTCCAAAGAAAATAAAGCTACTGAGCTAACCACTCAAAAGAAAATCAAGGAGATAAAGAAATCCATACATGATGTAAAATAAGAGACGCAAGGCATAAAAAGTGAGCAATTAGAAGCAAGGGAGATGAAAAATAAAGTAGATAGCTTTGATAGCAGGTTAGACAATGCAGAGGAGAGAATTTCCGGGGCTGAAGATAATTTAGGTATTATAAAGAACAGAAAATGAGTCAATCCAAATCTAGGAAATATGAGAGAGCGCTTCAGGAAGTCCAAGATACAATTAGGAAGCCTAATTTAAGGCTAGTTGGTATTGAGGAGGGCGTGGAGAAAGAGGTCAATGGTATTGGAAATATACTTCAGGGAATCATCTCAGAGAATTTCCCAAATACCCAGAAGGGCAGGCCCATCCAGATACGAGAAGCTTTTAGAACCCCAAACAGAACTGACCAGAAAAGAACATCCCACCGCCACATTGTGATCCGAACTGGATCAATAGAAACGAAAGGAAAGATCCTAAAGGCAGCCAGGGAAAAGGGATCAGTAACCTATAAAGGCAAACCAATCAGAATAACCCCAGATTTCTCAGCAGAGACCATGCAAGCACGAAGTGACTGGAAGCATATATGTCATGCCCTTAAATCAAATAACTACCAACCAAGAATACTGTAGCCAGCTAAGCTCTCATTCAAACTGAGGGAACAATAAAACATTCCATTCCAGGGAAAAGATGCAACAATATGTCGAAACAAAACCAACACTACAGAGAATTCTCAACGATGCTCTATACATACAAAACCAAAATAAATGCATTATAGGAAAAGAAATGGCACCTAAACAGCATACCATCTAAGGACCACAAGAACTGTCAAGACACAGGCCCTACTAAAAGCTTTTAAAAATGGTAGGAACTAATAAATATCTCTCAATCCTAACTCTCAATATCAATGGACTTAACTCTCCAATTAAACGGCATAGGCTGTCTAGTTGGATCAAAAAGCAAGAGCCATCGTTCTCCTGTCTTCAAGAGACACATCTTAACCAAAAACAATCATCTTTTGAAAGTGAGAGGTTGGAATAAACTCTATCAAGCTAACTGCCCCCATAAACAGGCTGGAGTTGCCATCCTCATATCAGATACAATAGACTTCAAACTAAAATTAGTAAGAAAAGACAAAGAAGGTTACAACATACTACTAAAGGGATCTTTTCTCCAGGAAGACATAACGATCCTAAATATTTACACACCTAATCCCGGAGCTCCAAACTTCATCAAGCAAACTTTACTTATACTGAAACCATACATAGATCGAAATACAGTGATTGTTGGTGAGTTTAACACACCACTCTCACCTATGGACAGATCAACAAGGCAAAAACTCAAAAGAGAAACCTTAGAAATGAACAACTATATAGACCGACTAGATGTAACAGACATCTGCAGAATATTACACCCAGTAACACCACAATATGCGTTTTTCTCAGCAGCACATGGAACATTTTCCAAAATAGACCACATCTTAGGCCATAAAGCAAACCTGGACAGATTCAGAAACACTGAAATTATTCCATGCACACTCTCAGACCATAAAGGCATCAAATTGGAGCTGAACACACATCTCCACCAAAGAAAACCCTGTAACTCATGGAGACTGAACAACACATTGTTGAATCAAAAACAATGGGTAATCGAAGAGATCAGAACAGATATCCAACTGTTTATGAAATTTAACAATAAGGAGCACACAAATATCAACTCCTTAGGGACACAACAAAGGCAGTACTCAGAGGAAAATTTATAGCGCTGAGTGCCTACAACAGCAAGTTGGAAAAATGGCAAACCAACTAGTTAATGTCTCACCTTAACCTCCTGGAAAAAGAGCAACAAACCAACCCTAAACCCATTAGGAGAAAGCAAATTATTAAACTCAAAGCAGAATTAAATGATTTGGAATAAAAAAACTATAGAAAGAATCAACAAAACAAGGAGTTGGTTCTTTGAAAGAATTAACAAAATTGACAACCCCTTAGCAAATCTTACCAAAAAAAGAAGAGAGCATATCGAAATAAACAAAATCGCAGATGAAAATGGTAATATCACGACAGAAATTACCAAGATCCAGAATATCATGAGGGAATACTTCTCAAACCTTTTCGCCAACAAATTTGCAATCTAGAAGAAATGGATGAATTCCTAGACAATATTAACATACCCACACTGAACCAAGAAGAGCAAACCCAACTCAACAGGCCTATTTCAAGCTCTGAAATAGAAATGGAAATTAGACAACTTCCACTTAAGAGCCCAGGGCCAGATGGATTCACAGCTGAATTCTATAAGGTCTTCAAAGCAGAGCTCACACCAATACTCCTCAAGCTCTTCAACGAAATTGAAAATGAAGGTCCTTTACCGAACTCATTCTGTGAAGCCAGTATATCCCTCATCCCCATACCAGACAGAGATTCATCAAAGAAAGAGATCTATAGACCCATTTCTTTGATGAACATCGAAGCAAAACTTCTCATCAAAATACTGGCCAACCGTCTACAACAACTCATCAAAAAATTATACACTATGATCAACTTGGATTCATCACAGAGAGGCAAAGCTGGTTCAACATACACAAATCAATTAATATAATTCAACATATCAACAGGAGCAGGGATAAAATCACATGATTGTCTCAATAGATGCGGAAAAGGCATTTGACAAGATCCAAAACCCCTTTATGTTAAACGATGTGGAGAAACTAGGAATCCATGGAACATTTCTCAATGTAATAAAGGCTGTGTATGAGAAACCCACTGCTAGTATTATACTTAATGGTGAAAATCTAAAGCCATTCCCTCTAAAATCAGGAACGAGACAAGGATGCCCACTCTTTCCACTCCTTTTTAACATAGTACTAGAATTCCTATGCAGTGCAATAAGGCAAGAAGCAAGCATAAAGGGGATCCAAGTAGGGAAAGAGGAAATAAAACTATCCCTCTTTGCAGATGACATGATTCTGTATTTAAAGAATCCTTTAGACTCTACTCCCAAGCTCCTTGAGCTGATTCAAAGCTTTGGAAGGGTAGCAGGCCATAAAATCAACCCTCACAAATCAACTGCCTTACTTTACGCCAACACTGAGAGGAAAGAGGCAATAATCAGGAAAGAAATTCCTTTCACAATAGCCTCAAAGAAAATAAAGTACCTAGCAATTAGCTTAACTAAGAATGTAAAGGACAGTTTAGATGAAAACTTTACAACCATAAAAAAGGAAATTAAAGCAGAACTAAGGAAATGGAAAAACCTCCCATGCTCCTGGATTGGAAGAATCAACATTGTGAAAATGACAATCTTGCCAAGAGCTATCTACAAATTCAATGTAATACCAATCAACATCCCAATGTCATTCTTTAAAGAAAAAGAAGAGGCAATTCAAAATTTCATATGGAATAATAAAAGACCCCGTATAGCAAAAACACTTCTTAGCAGAAAAAACAGCGCTGGAGGAATTTCAATTCCAAACTTAAGACTCTATTACAGAGCTATAATTCTCAAAACAGCTTGGTACTGGCACAAGAACAGGCCTGAAGTCCAATGGAGTAGAACTGCGGACCCAGATATTAAACCACAGACCTATGGCCACCTAATCGTTGACCAGGGAGCCAAAAATATAGAATGGAAGAAAGATAGCCTCTTCAACAAGTTGTGCTGGCAGAACTGGTTAAACACCTGCACAAAACTAAAGTTGGATCCTTCTTTGTCACCTTGCACTAGAATTAACTCCAAATGGATCAAAGACGTGGAGGTAAAAGCTGACACACTGAAAAGTTTACAGGAAGGAATAGGAGATACACTAGGCCTCCTTGGCACAGGTCGAAACATTCTTAATAAGGACCAAGAATCACAACAAATCAGAGAAAGGCTGGATAAGTGGGACTGCATTAAACTGCAGAGCTTTTGTATGGCAACGGATATAGCTAGTAAACTAATCAGGAAGCCTACAGAGTGGGAGAAGATCTTCACCACCCAAACAACGGACAAAGGCCTCATATCTAAAATATATCAACAACTCAAAAAATTGAATCACTCAAAAACTAACCTCCAAAGTAACACCCATCCCATTAAAAATGGGTCAAAGACTTAAAGAGATTCTTCTCTGAAGAAGAAACAAAAATGGCCTATAGACACATGAAGTAATGCTCCACATCTCTGGTCAGAAAAGAAATGCAAATCAAAACAACTCTAAGATTCCACCTCACTCCAGTTAGAATGGCCAGGATCACGAAAACGAATGACAACAGATGCTGGAGGGGATGTGGCCAGGAGGGATCACTACTACACTGTTGGTGGGAGTGCAAACTCGTTCAACCACTATGGAAAGCGGTGTGGCAGTGCCTCAAAAGGCTAAACATAGAACACCCCTATGACCCAGCAACTCCACTACTTGGCATTTACCCAACAATCCAGAAACAAGGGCATACTAAACCCACTAGCACAACAATGTTCATTGCAGCACTATTCACCATAGCAAAGATATGGAACCAACCCAGATGTCCCTCAGTGGATGAGTGGATCAACAAGTTGTGGTATTTGTACACAATGGAATTCTATGCTGCTGTCAGAAAGAATGACATCGCCCCATTTGTTAGGAAATGGAAAGACTTAGAACAAATCATATTAAGTGAAGTAAGCCAGACTCAAAGGATCTTAGGCTCAGTAGTTTCCCTCATTCATCATAATCAGTAGAAACCTTGGGCTCTACTAGCAGAGATTGTCAATAGAGCAAAAGGCCATATATAAGGCCATATAATGTGAAGCTAATTGACAGGAACTCCAGGATATTGAAACAAAAGCCATATAATGAATGATTGTTGTCCTTAATGTACTATGTTGTCTCTCATCTCGTTTGCTGTCCCTTGGTTATCCCATATTGGTATAGTATCTCACTTTATCTTATACATTGAATTTAGTTGTACTTGGATATCTGAAATTTGATAGGGAAGGGGGGAAAACCAAGACGGGTGGGGGGTGTGGAGTTGGAGGGAAATGGGTACCAAGACATGTGAAAAGGTATCAATGTATGTGAATTAATGCACCTTCTATCTGGCAAATATCATCTAACCCTTTTACTAATTACAATAAAAAATTAAAAAATAGAAAGTTGTAGTGTGTGGAGAGGATGATGGGGTCAAATACATTTCTTCTTAGAAATTTACCTTATCTGGTTGCCCTGGATTTTCCTGGCCTTCTTCTTAGAGAAAGTTCTGTTATACTGGATTTGTGGCTTGGCAATGATCTAGCATGTACATCTTCGAGTAAGACATCCACAACTTCCATGCCTGAGACTCGAGTTTCCTGACCTTTGGCAACAGCACAGCAACATCTTTCTTCCTCCTGAGCCACAGGCCAAGTGAGCTGGCTTGAGCTGGTTGTTAGTTACAGTGGCTTGGTTACCAGGGTTCCATATTCTGTTCCATTGTGAGGGAGGCAGGGTCACCTTTCAGGGCCCAATGACCAAAGATCCTTGCTCACAAAAGACCTCACCAAAGACATACTCGAGGCTGAACATCTCCTCCAATCTCACAATATACATGTGGATGTAGTAAACAGCACACCTTATTTGTCCAATCCCAATGTCTTCCACTAGGCCCAACTACCAGTCTGGTCTCAGACTCAAGGAGCCTTTCTTAGGTAAGATCCAAACAAGGGTCAACATTGCCCTCATGCTTTACAAAACATTTGCTTCACAGTGCCTTCTCTGCCTGCATTTTGCCCCTTGTCGAATTTTTTTTTGTTTTTGCTAGTCTTGGGACTTGACCTCAGAGTGTGAACATTGTTCTTGGACTTTCTTTAGGCTTTAGCTGTCCCACCGAGCCACAGCACTACTTGCAGTGTTTCCTATGTATGTGGTAATGAGGAATGAAACCTGAGTCTTTTTGCTTGTTAGCCAAGTACTCTACCACTAGGTCAAACACACAGGGCATCTTGCACATATTTTTGACGTCAATCTACTAGGATATTATTAGGTTTCTGTATCCTAATCAATTTTTTCCTGATGATTAGCTTTGCTGTCATGTGGAAAAAATGCAAGAGGGAAAAACACAGAAGAATTAGTGAAATTAAAAAAAAGCATTAGACACAGTTAAGTGTCCATTCTTTGTAGGAGAAAAGATATTTGGATATGATGATGGTGATGATGATGACTTTATAATTACTATGTCAGGGTTGAGAGTTTGGCATAGTGGTAGAGTGCTTGCCTAGCATCCATGAAGATCTGGGTTTGATTGCTCAGTATCACATAGATAGAAAATCTAGATGTGGCACTGTGGCTCATGTGGCAGAGGGCTAGACTTGAGAAAACCCGAGGACAGTTCTCAGGCCCTGAATTCAAGCCCCAAGACTGGCAGAAAGATAAAAGAAAATAAAAATGCTTTTTACGAGCTAATTCACACACAGCATTTGCTTCTGAAATCTTCGCTTCTGCATCTTGTGAAATACCCCTTTCCCTCAACGTAGACAAGAAAAACAGATCCATCCCATGGTCCACTGCGAAGCCACTGGTTGGGCTAAGAGCTAGTCGTGCAGCAACATATAAGTTTTATTCTAATACTTTCCAAACTTTGTACTAAAATATGCTACCTACTTACCAACTTAGGTCAGTTATCCTTATGCTATACCTTTTCTTCATGACTACAATATTCGTACACTCCTACGTTAATCCTTTTGTACCTCCCCTGACCTCTCTCATTCTTTTTTTCTATCTCTGGACCTCTGCTCGTCTTTCAACCCTTATACTGCACGGACCTACACTTGATGGCTGTTGAGCAATATTGTATATGTAGGTGGTTAATTATTCTCTAGGCTCAGAGGGACTTAACGACAATAGAGATTGGATTGAGAGGCTCATTATTTTGGGTATAAATCGCTTATCAGTAGTTGTATTAGACTGGTCTGTAAGTGCACAAAAAGAAAGAGTGATAATACCAATCAAAACTTGTGAACATCTAGTGTCTGCCAGCTACAGAGGTCTAGGTTGGTTATATCTGAAAAACTATAACCGTATTTAGTAGTAATCTTGCTCCCATTTCAAATGGGCAGAACAAGAAACTCAAGAAAAATGTCAAATCAAGAAACAACATCCCCCACCCAATATAAACAGACAATGGAACAGTCACTGCAAACCTAGAGGAGAGTCTTCCAAGTGCTACACAAATGCAATTGATAAACATCCTTAATGGAAAATGTGAAAATATAAAGAAAGAGATAATGGAGGAAGCCATAGCTGAACAAGAGGAAAGCATAAACAAGGTGATAAGTGAAAAAGAAGAAGCCATAAAGGAGGCCATAATAAAGGTTTTTCAAAGAAATAAGGATGAATTAATAGAATCCACAAATAAAAACGCGACCAAACTCCAACAAATGTCCAAAGAAAATAAAGCTACTGAGCTAACCACTCAAAAGGAAATCAAGGAGATAAAGAAATACATACATGATCTAAAACAAGAGATGCAAGGCATCAAAAATGAGCAATTAGAAGCAAGGGAGATGAAAATAAAGTAGATAGTTTGATAGCAGTTTAGACAATGCAGAGGAGAGAATTTCCGGGGCTGAAGATAATTTAGTTATTATAGAGAAAGAACAGAAAATGAGTCAATCCAAATCTAGGAAATATGAGAGAGCGCTTCAGGAAGTCCAAGATACAATTAGGAAGGCTAATTTAAGGCTAGGTGGTATTGAGGAGGGCGTGGAGAAAGAGGTCAATGGTATTGAAAATATACTTCAGGGAATCATCTCAGAGAATTTCCCAAATATCCAGAAGGGCAGGCCCATCCACATACGAAAAGCTTTTAGAACCCCAAACAGACCTGACCAGAAAAGAACATCCCACCGCCACATTGTGATCCGACCTGGATCAATAGAAACGAAAGAATAGATCCTAAAGGCAGCCAGGGAAAAAGGATCAGTAACCTATAAAAGCAAACCAATCAGAATAACCCCAGATTTCTCAGCAGAGACCATGCAAGCACGAAGTGACTGGAAGCATATATGTCATGCCCTTAAATCAAATAACTACCAACCAAGAATACTGTAGCCAGCTAAGCTCTCATTTATAACTGAGGGAACAATAAAAACATTCCATTTCAGGGAAAAGCTGCAACAATATGTCAAAACAAAACCAACACTACAGAGAATTCTCAACGATGCTCTATACATACAAAACCAAAATAAATGCAACATAGGGAAAGAAATGGCACCTAAACAGCATACCATTTAAGGACTACAAGAACTGTCAAGACACAGGCCCTACTAAAAGCTTTTAAAAATGGTAGGAACTAATAAATATCTCTCAATCCTAACTCTCAATATCAATGGACTTAACTCTCCAATTAAACGGCATAGGCTGTCTAGTTGGATCAAAAAGCAAGAGCAATCGTTTTGCTGTCTTCAAGAGACACATCTTACCCAAAAACAATCATCTTTGAAAGTGAGAGGTTGGAATAAACTGTGTCAAGCTAACTGCCCCCATAAACAGGCTGGAGTTGCCATCCTCATATCAGACACAATAGACTTCAAACTAAAATTAGTAAGAAAAGACAAAGAAGGTTACTACATACTACTAAAGGGATCTTTCCTCCAGGAAGACATAACCATCCTAAATATTTACACACCCAGTCCCGGAGCTCCAAACTTCACTTACACTGAAACCATACATAGATCGAAATACAGTGATTGTTGGTGAGTTTAACACACCACTCTCACCTATGGACAGATCAACAAGGCAAAAACTCAACAGAGAAATCTTAGAACTGAACAATTATATAGACCAACAAGATCTAACAGATATCTGCAGAATATTACACCCAGTAACAACACAATATACGTTTTTCTCAGCAGCACATGGAACATTTTCCAAAATAGACCACATCTTAGGCCATAAAACAAACCTGGACAGATTCAGAAACACTGAAATTATTCCATGCACACCCTCAGACCATAAAGACATCAAATTGGAGCTGGACACACATCTCCACAAACGAATACCCTGTAACTCATGGAGACTGAACAACACATTGTTGAATCAAAAACAATGGGTAATCGAAGAGATCAGAAGAGATTTCCAACTGATTATGAAATTTAACAATAAGGAGCACACAAATATCAAGTCCTTAGGGACACAACAAAGGCAGTACTCAGAGGAAAATTTATAGCGCTGAGTGCCTACAAGAGCAAGTTGGGAAAATGGCAAACCAACTAGTTAATGTCTCACCTTAACCTCCTGGAAAAAGAGCAACAAACCAACCCTAAACCCATTAGGAGAAAGCAAATTATTAAAATCAAAGCAGAATTGGAATAAAAAAACTATAGAAAGTATCAACAAAACAAGGAGTTGGTTCTTTGAAAGAATTAACAAAATTGACAACCCCTTAGCAAATCTTACCAAAAAAAGAAGAGAGCATATCGAAATAAACAAAATCGCAGATGAAAATGGTAATATCACGACAGAAATTACCAAGATATAGAATATCATGAGGGAATACTTCTCAAACCTTTACGCCAACAAATTTGAGAATCTAGAAGAAATGGATGAATTCCTAGACAATATTAACATACCCACACTGAACCAAGAAGACCTAACCCAACTCAACAGGCCTATTTCAAGCTCTGAAATAGAAACGGAAATTAGACAACTTCCACTTAAAAAGAGCCCCGGGCCAGATGAATTCACAGCTGAATTCTATAAGGTCTTCAAAGCAGAGCTCACACCAATACTCCTCAGGCTCTTCAACGAAATTGAAAATGAAGGTTCTTTACCAAACTCATTCTGTGAAGCCAGTATATCCCTCATCCCCAAACCAGACAGAGATTCATCAAAGAAAGAGATCTATTGACCCATTTCTTTGATGAACATCGATTCAAAACTTCTCAACAAAATACTGGCTAACCGTCTACAACAACTCATCAAAAAAATTATACACTATGATCAAACTTGATTCATCACAGGGAGGCAAAGCTGGTTCTACGTACACAAATCAATTAATATAATTCAACACATCAACAGGAGCAAGGACAAAAATCGCATGATTGTCTCAATAGATGCGGAAAAGGCATTTGACAAGATCCAAAACCCCTTTATGGTAAAAGATGTGGAGAAACTAGGAAATCATGGAACATTTCTCAATGTAATAAAGGCTGTGTATGAGAAACCCACTGCTAGTATTATACTTAATGGTGAAAATCTAAAGCCATTCCCTCTAAAATCAGGAAAGAGACAAGGATGCCCACTCTCTCCACTCCTTTTTAACATAGTACTAGAATTCCTAGGCAGTGCAATAAGGCAAGAAGCAAGCATAAATGGGATCCAAGTAGGGAAAGAGGAAATAAAACTCTCCCTCTTTGCAGATGACATGATTCTGTATTTAAAGAATCCTATAGACTCTACTCCCAAGCTCCTTGAGCTGATTCAAAGCTTTGGAAGGTTAGCAGGCCATAAAATCAACCCTCACAAATCAACTGCCTTCCTTTATGCCAACAGTGAGAGGAACGAGGCAATAATCAGGAAAGAAAATCCTTTCACAATAGCCTTAAAAAAATAAAGTAAATAGCAATTAGCTTAACTAAGAATGTAAAGGACCTTTTAGATGAAAACTTTCAAACCCTAAAAAGGAAATTAAAGCAGAAGTAAGGAAATGGAAAAACCTCCCATGCTCCTGGATTGGAAGAATCAACATTGTGAAAATGACAATCTTGCCAAGAGCTATCTACAAATTCAATGTAATACCAATCAACATCCCAATGTCATTCTTTAAAGAAATAGAAGAGGCAATTCAAAATTTCATATGGAATAATAAAAGACCCCGTATAGCAAAAACACTTCATAGCAGAAAAAACAGCGCTGGAGGAATTTCAATTCCAAACTTAAGACTCTATTACAGAGCTATAATTCTCAAAACAGCTTGGTACTGGCACAAGAACAGGCCTGAAGTCCAGTGGAGTAGAACTGCGGACCCAGATATTAAACCACAGACCTATGGCCACCTAATCTTTGACAAGGGAGCCAAAAAAATAGAATGGAAGAAAGATAGCCTCTTCAACAAGTTGTGCTGGCAGATCTGGTTAAACACCTGCAGAAAACTAAAGTTGGATCCTTCTTTGTCACCTTGCACTAGAATTAACTCCAAATGGATCAAAGACCTGGAGGTAAAAGCTGACACACTGAAAAGTTTACAGGAAGGAATAGGAGATACACTAGGCCTCCTTAGCACAGGTCGAAAATTTCTTAATAAGGACCAAGAATCACAACAAATCAGAGAAAGGCTGGATAAGTGGGACTGCATTAAACTGCAGAGCTTTTGTATGGCAACGGATATAGCTAGTAAACTAATCAGGAAGCCTACAGAGTGGGAGAAGATCTTCACCAACCAAACAACGGACAAAGGCCTCATATCTAAAATATATCAACAACTCAAAAAATTGAATCACTCCAAAACTAACCTCCAAAGTAACACCCATCCTATTAAAAATGGGCCAAAAACTGAAAGAGAGTCTTCTCTGAAGAAGAAACAAAAATGGCCTATAGACACATGAAGAAATGCTCCACATCTCTGATCATAAAAGAAATGCAAATCAAAACAACTCTAAGATTCCACCTCACTCCAGTTAGAATGGCCAGGATCAGGAAAACGAATGACAACAGATGCTGGAGGGGATGTGGCCAGGAGGGATCACTACTACACTGTTGGTGGGAGTGCAAACTCGTTCAACCACTATGGAAAGCAGGGTGGCAGTGCCTCAAAAGGCTAAACATAGAACTCCCCTATGACCCAGCAATTCCACTACTTGGCATTTACCCAACAATCCAGAAACAAGGGCATACTAAACCCACTAGCACAACAATGTTCATTGCAGCACTATTCAACATGAGAAAGATATGGAACGAACCCAGATGTCCCAGAGTGGATGAGTGGATCAACAAGTTGTGGTATTTGTACACAATGGAATTCTATGCTGCTGTCAGAAAGAATGACATCGCCCCATTTGTTAGGAAATGGAAAGACTTAGAACAAATCATATTAAGTGAAGTAAGCCAGACTCAAAGGATCTTAGGCTCAGTAGTTTCCCTCATTCGTCATAATCAGTAGAAACCTTGGGCTCTACTAGCAGAGATTGTCAATAGAGCAAAAGGCCATATATAAGGCCATATAATGTGAAGCTATTTGACAGGAACTCCAGGATATTGACACAAAAGCCATATAATGAATGATTGTTGTGCTTAATGTACTATGTTGTCTCTCATCTCGTTTGCTGTCCCTTGGTTATCCCATATTGGCATAGTATCTCACTTTATCTTATATATTGAATTTAGTTGTACTTGGATATCTGAAATTTGATAGGGAAGGGGGGAAAACCAAGACGGGTGGGGGTGTGGAGTTGGAGGGAAATGGGTACCAAGACATGTGAAAAGGTATCAATGTATGTGAATTAATGCACCTTCTATCTGGCAAATATCATCTAACCCTTTTACTAATTACAATAAAAAATTAAAAAATAGAAAGTTGTAGTGTGTGGAGAGGATGATGGGGTCAAATACGTTTCTTCTTAGAAATTTACCTCATCTGGTTGCCCTGGATTTTCCTGGCCTTCTTCTTAGAGAAAGTTCTGTTATACTGGATTTGTGGCTTGGCAATGATCTAGCATGTACATCTTCGAGTAAGACATCCACAAATTCCATGCCTGAGACTCGAGTTTCCTGACCTTTGGCAACAGCACAGCAACACCTTTCTTCCTCCTGAGCCACAGGCCAAGTGAGCTGGCTTGAGCTGGTTGTTAGTTACAGTGGCTTGGTTACCAGGGTTCCATATTCTGTTCCATTGTGAGGGAGGCAGGGTCACCTTTCAGGGCCCAATGACCAAAGATCCTTGCTCACAAAAGACCTCACCAAAGACATACTGGAGGCTGAATCTCTCCTCCAATCTCACAATATACATGTGGATGTAGTAAACAGCACACCTTATTTGTCCAATCCCAATGTCTTCCACTAGGCCCAACTACCAGTCTGGTCTCAGACTCAAGAAGCCTTTCTTAGGTAAGATCCAAACAAGGGTCAACATTGCCCTCATGCTTTACAAAACATTTGCTTCACAGTGCCTTCTCTGCCTGCATTTTGCCCCTTGTCGAATTTTTTTGTTTTTGCTAGTCTTGGGACTTGACCTCAGAGTGTGAACATTGTTCTTGGACTTTCTTTAGGCTTTAGCTGTCCCACCGAGCCACAGCACCACTTGCAGCGTTTCCTATGTATGTGGTAATGAGGAATGAAACCTGAGTCTTTTTGCTTGTTAGCCAAGTACTCTACCACTAGGTCAAACACACAGGGCATCTTGCACATATTTTTGACGTCAATCTACTAGGATATTATTAGGTTTCTGTATCCTAATCAATTTTTTCCTGATGATTAGCTTTGCTGTCATGTGGAAAAAATGCAAGAGTGAAAAACACAGAAGAATTAGTGAAATTAAAAAAAAGCATTAGACACAGTTAAGTGTTCATTCTTTGTAGGAGAAAAGATATTTGGATATGATGATGATGATGATGACTTTATAATTACTATGTCAGGGTTGAGAGTTTGGCATAGTGGTAGAGTGCTTGCCTAGCATCCATGAAGATCTGGGTTTGATTGCTCAGTATCACATAGATAGAAAATCTAGATGTGGCACTGTGGCTCAAGTGGCAGAGGGCTAGACTTGAGAAAACCCGAGGACAGTTCTCAGGCCCTGAATTCAAGCCCCAAGACTGGCAGAAAGATAAAAGAAAATAAAAATGCTTTTTACGAGCTAATTCTCTCACAGCATTTGCTTCTGAAATCTTCGCTTCTGCATCTTCTGAAATACCCCTTTCCCTCAACGTAGACAAGAAAAACAGATCCATCCCATGGTCCACTGTGAGGCCACTGGTTGGGCTAAGAGCTAGTCGTGCAGCAACACATAAGTTTTATTCTAATACTTTCCAAACTTTGTACTCAAATATGCTACCTACTTACCAACTTAGGTCAGTTATCCTTATGCTATACCTTTTCTTCATGACTACAATATTCGTACACTCCTACGTTAATCCTTTTGTACCTCCCCTGACCTCTCTCATTCTTTTTTCTATCTCTGTACCTCTGCTCATCTTTCCACCCTTATACTGCACGGATCTACATTTGATGTCTGTTGAGCAATATTGTATATGTAGGTGGTTAATTATTCTCTATGCTCAGAGGGACTTAAAGACAATAGAGATTGGATTGAGAGGCTTATTGTTTTGGGTATAAATCGCTTATCAGTGGTTGTATTAGACTGGTCTGTAAGTGCACAAAAAGAAAGAGTGATAATACCAATCAAAACTTGTGAACATCTAGTGTCTGCCAGCTACAGAGGTCTAGGTTGGTTATACCTGAAAAACTATAATCGTATTTAGTAGTAATCCTGCTCCCATTTACAAATGGGCAGAACAAGAAACTGAACAAAAATGTCAAATCAAGAAACAACATCCCCCACCCAATGTAAATATACAATGGAACAGTCACTGGCAAACCTAGAGGACAGTCTTCCAAGTGCTACACAAATGCAATTGATAAACATCATTAATGGAAAATGTGAAAATATAAAGAAAGAGATAATGGAGGAAGGCATAGCTGAACAAGAGGAAAGCAAAAACAAGGTGATAAGTGAAAAAGAAGAAGCCATAAAGGAGGCCATAATAAAGGTTTTTCAAAGAAAGATTGATGAATTCATAGAATCCACAAATAAAAACGGGACCAAACTCCAGCAAATGTCCAAAGAAAATAAAACTACTGAGCTAACCACTCAAAAGGAAATCAAGGAGATAAGGAAATCCATACATAATGTAAAACAAGACACGCAAGGCATAAAAAGTGAGCAATTAGAAGCAAGGGAGATGAAAAATAAAGTAGATAGCTTTGATAGCAGGTTAGACAATGCAGAGGAGAGAATTTCCGGGGCTGAAGATAATTTAGGTGTTATAAAGAACAGAAAATGAGTCATTCCAAATCTAGGAAATAAGAGAGAGCGCTTCAGGAGGTCCAAGATACAATTAGGAAGCCTAATTTAAGGCTAGTTGGTATTGAGGAGGGCGTGGAGAAAGAGGTCAATGGTATTGGAAATATACTTCAGGGAATCATCTCAGAGAATTTCCCAAATATCCAGAAGGGCAGGCCCATCCAGATACGAGAAGCTTTTAGAACCCCAAACAGACCTGACCAGAAAAGAACATCCCACTGCCACATTGTGATCCGAACTGGATCAATAGAAACGAAAGGAAAGATCCTAAAGTCAGCCAGGTAAAAGGGATCAGTAACCTATAAAGGCAAACCAATCAGAATAACCCCAGATTTCTCAGCATAGACCATGGAAGCAGGAAGTGACTGGAGGCATATGTGTCATGCCGTTAAATCAAATAACTACCAACCAAGAATACTGTAGCCAGCTAAGCTCTCATTCAAACTGAGGGAACAATAAAACATTCCATTCCAGGGAAAAGATGCAACAATATGTCGAAACAAAACCAACACTACAGAGAATTCTCAATGATGCTCTATACATACAAAACCAAAATAAATGCAACATAGGGAAAGAAATGGCACATAAACAGCATACCATCTAAGGACCACAAGAACTGTCAAGACACAGGCCCTACTAAAAGCTTTTAAAAATGGTAGGAACTAATAAATATCTCTCAATCCTAACTCTCAATATCAATGGACTTAACTCTCCAATTAAACGGCACAGGCTGTCTAGTTGGATCAAAAAGCAAGAGCCATGGTTCTGCTGTCTTCAAGAGACACATCTTAACCAAAAACAATCATCTTTTGAAAATGAGAGGTTGGAATAAACTCTATCAAGCTAAATGCCCCCATAAACAGGCTGGAGTGCCATCCTCATATCAGATACAACAGACTTCAAACTAAAATTAGTAAGAAAAGACAAAGAAGGTTACAACATACTACTAAAGGGATCTTTCCTCCAGGAAGACATAACGATTCTAAATATTTACACACCCAATCCTGGAGCTTCAGAGTTCATCAAGCAAACTTTACTTACACTGAAACCATACATAGATCGAAATACAGTGATTGTTGGTGAGTTTAACACACCACTCTCACCTATGGACAGATCAACAAGGCAAAACCTCAAAACAGAAACCTTAGAACTGAACAACTATATAGACCGACTAGATGTAACAGACATCTGCAGAATATTCCACCCAGTATCACCACAATATACGTTTTTCTCAGCAGCACATGGAACATTTTCCAAAATAGACCACATCTTAGGCCATAAAGCAAACCTGGACAGATTAAGAAACACTGAAATTATTCCATGCACACTCTCAGACCATAAAGGCATCAAATTGGAGCTGAACACACATCTCCACCAAAGAAAACCCTGTAACTCATGGAGACTGAACCACACATTGTTGAATCAAAAACAATGGGTAATCGAAGAGATCAGAACAGATATCCAACTGTTTATGAAATTAACAATAAGGAGCACACAAATATCAACTCCTTAGGGACACAACCAAGGCAGTACTCAGAGGAAAATTTATAGCGCTGAGTGCCTACAACAGCAAGTTGGAAAAATGGCAAACCAACTAGTTAATATCTCACCTTAACCTCCTGGAAAAAGAGCAACAAACCAACCCTAAACTCATGAGGAGAAAGCAAATTATTAAAATCAAAGCAAATTAAATGATTTGGAATAAAAAACTATACAAAGAATCAACAAAACAAGGAGTTGGTTCTTTGAAAGAATTAACAAAATTGACAACCCCTTAGCAAATCTTACCAAAAAAGGAAGACAGCATATCGAAATAAACAAAATCGCAGATGAAAATGGTAACATCACGACAGAAATTACCAAGATCCAGAATATCATGAGGGAATACTTCTCAAACCATTACGCCAAAAAATTTGCGTTCTAGAAGAAATGGATGAATTCCTAGACAATATTAACATACCCACACTGAACCAAGAAGAGCTACCCCACCTCAACAGGCCTATTTCAAGCTCTGAAATAGAACTGGAAATTAGACAACTTCCACTTAAAAAGAGCCCAGGGCCAGATGGATTCACAGCTGAATTCTATAAGGTCTTCAAAGCAGAGCTCACACCAATACTCCTCAGGCTGTTCAACGAAATTGAAAATGAAGGTTGTTTACCAAACTCATTCTGTGAAGCCAGTATATCCCTCATCCCCAAACCAGACAGAGATTCATCAAAGAAAGAGATCTATAGACCCATTTCTTTGATGAACATCGATGCAAAACTTCTCAACAAAATACTGGCCAACCGTCTACAACAACTCATCAAAAAAATTATACACTATGATCAAACTGGATTCATCACAGGGAGGCAAAGCTGGTTCAACATACACAAATCAATTAATATAATTCAACACATCAACAGGAGCAGGGATAAAATCACATGATTGTCTCAATAGATGCGGAAAAGGCATTTGACAAGAACCAAAACCCCTTTATGTTAAAAGATGTGGAGAAACTAGGAATCCATGGAACATTTCTCAATGTAATAAAGGCTGTGTATGAGAAACCCACTGCCAGTATTTTACTTAATGGTGAAAATCTAAAGCCATTCCCTCTAAAATCAGGAACGAGACAAGGATGCCCACTCTTTCCACTCCTTTTTAACATAGTACTAGAATTCGTAGGCAGTGCAATAAGGCAAGAAGCAAGCATAAAGGGGATCCAAGTAGGGAAAGAGGAAATAAAACTATCCCTCTTTGCAGATGACATGATTCTGTATTTAAAGAATCCTATAGACTCTACTCCCAAGCTCCTTGAGCTGATTCAAAGCTTTGGAAGGGTAGCAGGCCATAAAATCAACCCTCACAAATCAACTGCCTTACTTTACGTCAACACTGAGAGGAACGAGGCAATAATCAGGAAAGAAAATCCTTTCACAAAAGCCTCAAAGAAAATAAAGTACCTAGCAATTAGCTTAACTAAGAATGTAAAGGACCGTTTAGATGAAAACTTTACAACCATAAAAAAGGAAATTAAAGCAGAACTAAGGAAATGGAAAAACCTCCCATGCTCCTGGATTGGAAGAATCAACATTGTGAAAATGACAATCTTGCCAAGGGCTATCTACAAATTCAATGTAATACCAATCAACATCCCAATGTCATTCTTTAAAGAAATAGAAGAGGCAATTCAAAATTTCATATGGAATAATAAAAGACCCCGTATAGCAAAAACACTTCTTAGCAGAAAGAACAGCGCTGGAGGAATTTCAATTCCAAACTTAAGACTCTATTACAGAGCTATAATTCTCAAAACAGCTTGGTACTGGCACAAGAACAGGCCTGAAGTCCAATGGAGTAGAACTGCGGACCCAGATATTAAACCACAGACCTATGGCCACCTAATCTTTGACCAGGGAGCCAAAAATATAGAATGGAAGAAAGATAGCCTCTTCAACAAATTGTGCTGGCAGAACTGGTTAAACACCTGCAGAAAACTAAAGTTGGATCCTTCTTTGTCACCTTGCACTAGAATTAACTCCAAATGGATCAAAGACCTGGAGGTAAAAGCTGACACACTGAAAAGTTTACAGGAAGGAATAGGAGATACACTAGGCCTCCTTGGCACAGGTCGAAACTTTCTGAATAAGGACCAAGAATCACAACAAATCAGAGAAAGGCTGGATAAGTGGGACTGCATTAAACTGCAGAGCTTTTGTATGGCAACGGATATAGCTAGTAAACTAATCAGGAAGCCTACAGAGTGGGAGAAGATCTTCACCAACCAAACAACGGACAAAGGCCTCATATCTAAAATATATCAACAACTCAAAAAATTGAATCACTCCAAAACTAACCTCCAAAGTAACACCCATCCCATTAAAAATGGGCCAAAGCCTTAAAGAGAGTCTTCTCTGAAGAAGAAACAAAAATGGCCTATAGACACATGAAGAAATGCTCCACATCTCTGGTCATAAAAGAAATGCAAATCAAAACAATTCTAAGATTCCACCTCACTCCAGTTAGAATGGCCAGGTTCAGGAAAATGAATGACAACAGATGCTGGAGGGGATGTGGCCAGGAGGGATCACTACTACACTGTTGGTGGGAGTGCAAACTCGTTCAACCACTATGGAAAGCAGTGTGGCAGTGCCTCAAAAGGCTAAACATAGAACTCCCCTATGACCCAGGAATTCCACTACTTGGCGTTTACCCAACAATCCAGAAACAAGGGCATACTAAACCCACTAGCACAACAATGTTCATTGCAGCACTATTCACCATAGTAAAGATATGGAACCAACCCAGATGTCCCTCAGTTGATGAGTGGATCAACAAGTTGTGGTATTTGTACACAATGGAATTCTATGCTGCTGTCAGAAAGAATGACATCACCCCATTTGTTAGGAAATGGAAAGACTTAGAACAAATCATATTAAGTGAAGTAAGCCAGACTCAAAGGAACTTGGGCTCAGTGGTTTCCCTCATTCGTCATAATCAGTAGAAACCTTGGGCTCTACTAGCAGAGATTGTCAATAGAGCAAAAGGCCATATATAAGGCCATATAATGTGAAGCTAATTGAAAGGACCTCCAGGATATTGAAACAAAAGCCATATAATGAATGATTGTTGTCCTTAATGTACTATGTTGTCTCTCATCTCCTTTGCTGTCCCTTGGTTATCCCATATTGGTATAGTATCTCACTTTGTTATCTGATATATTGAATTTATTTGTATTTGATATTTGAAATTTGATAGGGAAGGGGGGAAAACCAAGACGGGTGGGGGTTGTGGGGTTGGAGGGAAATGGGTACCAAGACATGTGAAAGGGTATCAATGTATGTGAATCAATGCACCTTCTATCTGGCAAATATCATGTAACCCTTTTACTAATTACAAGAAAATTTGAAAAAAAAAGAAAGTTGGAGTGTGGGGGGAGGATGATGGGGTCAAATACATTTCCTCTTAGAAATATACCTCATCTGGTTGTCCTGGATTTTCGTGGACTTCTTCTTAGAGAAAGGCCTGTTATACTGGATTTGTGGCTTGGCAATGATCTAGCATGTACATCTTCGAGTAAGACATCCACAGCTTCCATGCCTGAGACTCGAGTTTCCAGAACTTTGGCAACAGCACAGCAACATCTTTCTTCCTCCTGAGCCACAGGCCAAGTGAGCTGGCTTGAGTTGGTTGTTAGTTACAGTGGCTTGGTTACCAGGGTTCCATATTCTGTTCCATTGTGAGGGAGGCAGGGTCACCTTTCAGGGCCTAATGACCAAAGATCCTTGCTCACAGAAGACTTCACCAAAGACATACTGGAGGCTGAATCTCTCCTCCAATCTCACAATATACATGTGGATGTAGTAAACAGCACATCTTATTTGTCCAATCCCAATGTCTTCCACTAGGCCCAACTACCAGTCTGGTCTCAGGCTCAAGGAGCCTTTCTTAGGTAAGATCCAAACTTAAGGGTCAATATTGCCCTCATCCTTTACAAAACATTTGCTTCACAGAGCCTTCTCTGCCTGCATTTTGCCCCTTGTCGAATTTTTTTTTGTTTTTGCTAGTCTTGGGACTTGACCTCAGAGTGTGAACATTGTTTTTGGGCTTTCTTTAGGCTTTAGCTGTCCCACCGAGCCACAGCACCACTTGCAGCGTTTTCTACGTATGTGGTAATGAGGAATCAAACCTGAGTCTTTTTGCGTGGTAGTCAAGGACTCTACCACTAGGTCAAACACCCAGGGCATCTTGCACATATTTTTGACGTCAATCTACTAGGATATTATTAGGTTTCTGTATCCTAATCACTTTTTTCCTGATAATTAGCTTTGCTGTCATGTGTAAAAAATGCAAGAGGGAAAAACACAGAAGAATTAGTGAAATTAAAAAAAAGCATTAGACACAGTTAAGTGTTCATTCTTTGTAGGAGAAAGGATATTTGGATATGATGATGATGATGATGATGATGATGATGATGATGATGATGATGATGACTTTATAATTACTATGTCAGGGTTGAGAGTTTGGCATAGTGGTAGAGTGCTTGCCTAGCATCCATGAAGTTCTGGGTTTGATTGCTCAGTACCACATAGATAGAAAATCTAGATGTGGCACTGTGGCTCAAGTGGCAGAGGGCTAGACTTGAGAAAACCCGAGGACAGTGCTCAGGCCCTGAATTCAAGCCCCAAGACTGGCAGAACGATCAAAGAAAATAAAAAAGTTTTTTACGAGCTAATTCACTCACAGCATTTGCTTCTGAAATCTTCGCTTCTGCATCTTGTGAAATACCCCTTTCCCTCAACGTAGACAAGAAAAACAGATCCATCCCATGGTCCACTGTGAGGCCACTGGTTGGGCTAAGAGCTAGTCGTGCAGCAACACATAAGTTTTATTCTAATACTTTCCAAACTTTGTACTCAAATATGCTACCTACTTACCAACTTAGGTCAGTTATCCTTATGCTATATCTGTTCTTCATTACTACACTATTCTTACACTCCTACGTTAATCCTTTTGTACCTCCCCTGACCTCTCTCATTCTTTTTTTCTATCTCTGGACCTCTGCTCGTCTTTCAACCCTTATACTGCACGGATCTACACTTGATGGCTGTTGAGCAATATTGTATATGTAGGTGGTTAATTATTCTCTAGGCTCAGAGGGACTTAAAGACAATAGAGATTGGATTGAGAGGCTTATTGTTTTGGGAATAAATCGCTTATCAGTGGTTGTATTAGACTGGTCTGTAAGTGCACAAAAAGAAAGTGATAATACCAACCAAAACTTGCGAACATCTAGTGTCTGCCAGCTACAGAGGTCTAGGTTGGTTATATCTGAAAAACTATAATCGTATTTAGTAGTAATCTTGCTCCCATTTTCAAATGGGCAGAACAAGAAACTCAAGAAAAATGTCAAATCAAGAATCAACATCACCCACCCAATGCAAACAGACAATGGAACAGTCACTGGCAAACCTAGACCAGATTCTTCCAAGTGCTACACAAATGCAATTGATAAACATCTTTAATGGAAAACGTGAAAATATAAAGAAAGAGATAATGGAGGAAGCCATAGCTGAACAAGAGGAAAGCAAAAACAAGGTGATAAGTGAAAAAGAAGAAGCCATAAAGGAGGCCATAATAAAGGTTTTTCAAAGAAAGATGGATGAATTCATAGAATCCACAAATAAAAACGGGACCAAACTCCAGCAAATGTCCAAAGAAAATAAAGCTACTGAGCTAACCACTCAAAAGGAAATCAAGGAGATAAAGAAATCCATACATGATTAAAATCAGGAGATGCAAGGCATCAAAAATGAACAATTAGAAGCAAGGGAGATGAAAAATAAAGTAGATAGCTTTGATAGCAGGTTAGACAATGCAGAGGAGAGAATTTCCGGGGCTGAAGATAATTTAGTTATTATAGAGAAAGAACAGAAAATGAGTCAATCCAAATCTAGGAAATATGAGAGAGCACTTAAGGAGGTCCAAGATGCAATTAGGAAGCCTAATTTAAGGCTAGTTGGTATTGAGGAGGGCATGGAGAAAGAGGTCAATGGTATTGGAAATATACTTCAGGGAATCATCTCAGAGAATTTCCCAAATATCCAGAAGGGCAGGCCCATCCAGATACGAGAAGCTTTTAGAACCCCAAACAGACCTGACCAGAAAAGAACATGCCACCGCCACATTGTGATCCGTACTGGATCAAGAGAAACGAAAGGAAAGATCCTAAAGGCAGCCAGGGAAAAGGGATCAGTAACCTATAAAGGCAAACCAATCAGAATAACCCCAGATTTCTCAGCAGAGACCATGCAAGCACGAAGTGACTGGAAGCATATATGTCATGCCCTTAAATCAAATAACTACCAACCAAGAATACTGTAGCCAGCTAAGCTCTCATTCATAACTGAGGGAACAATAAAAACATTCCATTCCAGGGAAAAGCTGCAACAATATGTCGAAACAAACCAACACTACAGAGAATTCTCAACGAAGCTCTATACATAGAAAACCAAAATAAATGCAATATAGGGAAAGAAATGGCACCTAAACAGCATACCATCTAAGGACCACAAGAACTGTCAAGACACAGGCACTACTAAAAGCTTTTAAAAATGGTAGGAACTAATAAATATCTCTCAATCCTAACTCTCAATATCAATGGACTTAACTCTCCAATTAAACGGCATAGGCTGTCTAGTTGGATCAAAAAGCAAGAGCCATCGTTCTGCTGTCTTCAAGAGACACATCTTACCCAAAAACAATCATCTTTTGAAAGTGAGAGGTTGGAATAAACTCTATCAAGCTAACTGCCCCCATAAACAGGCTGGAGTTGCCATCCTCATATCAGATAAAATAGACTTCAAACTAAAATTAGTAAGAAAAGACAAAGAAGGTTACTATATACCACTAACCGGATCTTTCCTCCAGGAAGACATAACGATCCTAAATATTTACACACCCTTTTGAAGATTCTCAAAAGATTGAAGATTCTGCCAGTGTAAGTTAGATTCCGGCATTGATATTAAATAATGCAATGAGTAGGGATTTATATTTGAAATATCACTGTTGACAAAATCTAACACACATTTGCTTAGTAATTGCTTTTGATTTTCCAAGAAGTTCAGTACAAGCTAACATGTGTGGCATATATCGACTGGGAGAAATGATTCAGAATATGTGACTCATTTGAACAGGAGTCAGTGAAAGATACAGAAGCAGGATACCCATATTGTGATAATTTGTATCTTTTTCATATTTTGTGTTTGTTATTAATTCCATTTGTAGTGTACATTTCTAGGTAAAAACTTTTAAAATATTTCCAAACAATTCATTTCAACAGCAAAAAAACATTTATATGCCTGATAAAATTCACAGAATCCAAATTTTTCCATATTATTTTTTGTTTTTTGTTTTTTTTTTGGTGGGTCATAGATCTTGAACTCAGCCTGGGCACTATTCCTGAGCTCTTCAGCTCCAGGTTACCACCTTACCCTGGAGCCAAGCCCCACTTCCAATTTTTTAAAAGTAAATTGGAGATAAGATTCTCAGGTCTTTTTGTGCCAGGATGGCTTTAAACCTTGATCCTCAGATCTCAGCCTCCTGAGTAGCTAGGATTATAGAAGTGAGCCACCACCCCATCATGCTCAGCTTTCTGGTTTTTTTTTAAACAAGCCCTTTGGCTGGAACTCGGTCTGAGCACTGTCTTTCAGCTTTCCTCAAGCCTAGTGATCTTCTACTTGAGCCACAGCACTACTTCTGTTTTTTTCCGTGTATGTGGTACTGCGGAATTGAACCTTCGTCTTCATACAAGCACTCTACAACTATGCCAAACTCCCAGCCCCTCCACATTAGTTTTTATGATAGATCTTTCCATGCATCCAGGTTGGCTAGAAATCCTTCTTGAGTTTCCCAAGATCAGGGAGTATAGGTGTGTCCCATCCTGTGTGGCTACATAACCATTGTTTAGGGTACAGTTCTCTCTTCATTCTACCCATCTAGAGCAATTTTCATCTTCCATGTATAATCATTAAACATTCAGCTCCTGTTCCTCTCTACTCCATTCTCTGGAACCATCCTGCTTTTTGGCTCTAAGGGTTTGTTGATCCTTGGAAGCTCTGGAAGGGAAAACATACGCTAGCTCTTCCTTTATGACTGCTGTATTTTTAGTTTACTGTAATCAAGATTCATCTGTAAAATATAGTAAAATGTTCTTCCTTTTCAATGCATTGTTTTGCATATTTCTATCTTTGGATTATTATTAATAGTTGTGAATGGATTCTCCACATATTTGTCCTAGTCTCTGCTTTCTCTTCCGTTAGGTACAAATCTAGAAATTGAAGTGTTGGACCATATTTCTATGTAATTCTATATTTAGAACTTTTTTAGCACTCTCCACGCAATTTTTGATTGTTTTATATTCCTTGCAGAACTATTCCAAAGTTCTACTTCTTCTCACTACCTTCCCAGTAATAGTTAGACTTTGAAAGTTGTTTTTTTGTATGTGTGTATGTGTGTGTGTTTGTGTGTGTATGTGGATCTTTTTGTTTAAAATTATATTTATATTAACATATTTAAAGTAATGATTTCATTGTAATTTTAATTTTTCTCATGACTGTTAATATTGAACTTCTTTCTATATTTTGAACTACTATTTCTATATATTCTTTTTAGAAAATCCTCTCCAATCTCCAATTTTTTTCCCTTTTTTTGTGGGGTAGTGGGGAAAGTCATGGGGCTTGGACCTTGGGCAGTGAGCTCTTTAGTTTAAGGCTATTGTCCTACCCTGAGTATTGCCCCTCAGTTCTTCTGCTCACAGCTCCCTACCCCTCTTCTCATTATATACAGAACAAAGGTCATCCTCAGACTTTTTGAAAAAGTAAAACATACAGTAAATTTGTAGTATACAACAGCAAGAAATAAATTTCTTGCCAGGTGCAGTGACTTCTACCTGTAATCCTAGCTACTCAGATATCAGGCTGATATCTAAAGATTTGGTTCAAAGCCAGCCTGGGCATTAGAAAGTCTATGAGACTCTCATCTACAGTTAACCACTAGAATATGGGAAATGGCACTGTGGCTTCATAGGTAGGGTGATAGCCTTGAGTTGAAGAGCTCAGGACAGTGCCCAGGCTCAGAGTTCAAGCCTTACAAATCCCCCAGCCAAACAAAAGAAAAAAAAGTTTCTTCCCCAAGTGATTATTATGCCAGACATAGAACATTAACATTCTGGGTGTACTTCACAGTATTATTACTTGATACCCTAAGATTTTGCAATATTCTCACAGTACCAGCATATGTCATCATATAATGTAGTTCCTTTTCAATGGAATAATTCCATTTATAACCTAAATCTACTCCCCCGACTTATTTTTGTCGATACCACAATTGCTCTACCATGATATGCCACAAGCCATTAAACATTTTATGGTGGGTAATTGGAAAGGAGTCTCATGGAATTTTGTGCTAGGCTGGCTTTGAACCATGGTCCTCAGATCTCAGTCTCCTGAGTAGCTAGGATGACAGGCGTGAGCCACCAACACCTGGCTTGCCTTTTTATTTTTTTGTGGGTCTTGGGACTTGAACTCTGGGCCTAGGCACCATCCCTAAGCTTTTCAGGTCAATATTTCATGTAAGTCTAAACATTTAAGTAAAGGAATACAATTCCAACAAAAAAAGAATAAAATTCCAGACATGGTGTGTTTATAACTCAGTGCTAATTAGTTGATGAAAATGTGCCATTCCAGAAGCTGGTGTCATTTGATGATGTAGCTGTGGATTTCAGCTGGGAGGAGTGGCAGCATCTGGACAATGCTCAGAGAACCCTGTACAGAGATGTAATGCTGGAGACCTACAGCAACCTGGTGCCCTTAGGTGAGCAAAAGTCAAATTCACTTGCAAGGCCAAGTGCCTTGTTATTTTGCAGATACGTGAATGTCTATCAAACTTTCAATACTATTTAAATGAAAGATTCCAGGCCCTGAGAAGTATCATTACTTTCTAAAGAAAACCTAAGGTAATTTTGTACTCATTCTTCAGGATACCTTCAGGATACTTTGACAACAGTTCTAAATTATGTTTCCTCTAATGGAGACGACATTCCAAACTTACACAGTAATTGTAAGTGGATAAACAATCCAGAATAGAGTATATATCATTATTGGAAATAGGATCTACAAATCACTAAACAGTGAGTTTATAATGGAAACCTGGCACTAGGTGCAATGTTTCATGCCTGTAATCTTAAAATATTCAGGAGGAAGAGATCTAAGAATTCTAATTTGAAGCCAGCAATGGCATAAAAATTGCCATGAAACTCTATAACTCCAAGTAACCCCTCAAAAATGTTAGTGGAGTGTCAAGTGTTTGACTTAGTGGTTGAGTGCTTGCCTAGCATGCATGAAGACCTATGCATGTAAGTGGAGCTGGGACTCAAACTGGTATTTTTCTAGCCTTGAGCAAGACAGCTAAGTTTATGCCATACAAAATGAATCCAGAGCTGGGGAAAAGTCAACCATGGAGCCAGTTAGAAATGAGAAAAAAGATTTAATAGGTAACTTGTGAGTAGGATGTCTGCGAACTTAAAGAAATGATGACACAGCATAAGCAATAATTCTCTACTGTTTCTAATTTACAGGGCCCTGTGTTCCCAAACCTGTATTAATTGACAAGCTAGACCACTGTGCAGAACTCTGGATAGGAAATTCCTCTGACAAGAATATCACAGGTGAGTGAATTCATCTTCATATTGATGTTGGAGCCTGAGCCCCATTGGTAAGTTCATGTTGTGATGTACTGAGCAATAATATTCTTAGTTACCCTAAATCCTGTGTGGAACCTATGGAATTCTTTGTGAATGAATCAAGAATCATTTTATTTTCCCAATCCTATTCTTGGTCTCAGGGCCTGAGCATGGTCCTTGGGTTTTCTCAAGGCTAGCTCTCTACTTCTTGAGTCATAGCACCACTTCTGGCTTTTTCTTTGTATGTAGTACCAAGGAACTGAACCAGGTCTTTGTGCATGCTAGCCCAAACCACCGGCACCAAGAATCATAGGGTGATATGATGAGTTCTATGTGGCAGTAGAGTTAAAGTTAGATTTCTCTGTAGAAATCACTGTGAAACAAAATAAAATGAGAAAGCCATGAGCCCGTGGCTCATGCCTGTAATCCTAGCTACTTAGGAGGCTGAGATCTGAGGATCAAGGTTCAAAGACTGACCTATCACAAAAACACCTTAGACTCTTCTCTCCAATGAACCAATAGAAAATGGGAAGTGGGGTTGAGTCTAAAGACATAGGGCAGTAGCCTTGAGCTGAAGAGCTCAGGAAGAACAGCCAGGTCTAGAATTCAAGTCCCATGACTGCAAAACAAGAAAGAAAGAAAGAAAGAAAGAAAGAAAGAAAGAAAGAAAGAAAGAAAGAAAGAAGAAAGAGGGAAGAAAGAGGGAAGAAAGAGGGAAGGAAGGAAAGAAAGAAAGAAAGAAAGAATGAATGAATGATATTTCATTTCTTTAAAACTAAGACTATAAATGATTGAGCAAACAAGGAATAAGTCAGGGCATTATTCTCTGATAAGGATAATATCTTTTTGCTGGTAGGAAGAGACTGGTATTCAGAACCAGACCTTTCCACCAGAAATTGAGCCTAGTGGTAGAGTGCTTGCCTAGGATGCACAAAGACACAGGTTTGATTCCTTATTACCACATACATAGAAAAAGCCAGAAGTAATGACTTCATTGGTAGGGTACTAGTCTTGAGAAAACCCAAGGACAGTGGTTAGGTCCTAAGTTCAAACCCAGGAATGGAAGGGAAAAAAAACAACAAAGTTTCAATCAACATAAGAAAATTAACTAGACAACGAGCTGGGGATTTTCTGGTCTTCCATGGTTCTAAGGGACAGGAGTGATAGAAAAGGAATTTTTATAAGACTTCAAATGGAAAGAAATAAATTTCAAAATTCCCACAAATACCTAAATTGAGACTTTAGTGAGAAGTTGTAACTGAAGGGATATAGGTGTAAGTCCTTACTCTCAAGAATCGTTCTTGCTTGGATCAAAGCCAACAGACATATACACCAAACTTGTGGCCGCAGAATCTAGAAAAATTCGTGTTCCTCACTTAATGGTTAATAAGCAAACAGCATTGAAACTGGGTAAGGTAATCCTATCTGCTACTCAGGACCTGAGACTCTTATCTGTAGTTAACTCTTGAAAAGAGGAAGTGGGGCTGTAGCTCAAGGATAGGGGTTATAGTCTTCTGCTGAAGTGTTCAGGGACAGGGCCGAGGCCTATGAACTACAAAAAAAAGAAAAGAAAAGAAAAGAAAGTTTTAAAAAGATGCAAAACAGCACAATATTTAGAGTATTTCTCAAAAATAAAAGAAAGGCAGCTATTCCTCAATGTATAAACAAAACAGTATTTGAAAAAAAACAGCTGCAGGTATATTATAGGTAGTACTCAGCTTAAAACTGTAGCAATACATGGATGTGTAATTTCAATAAATATTTCCTGTGATATAAAAAGAGAACTATTATATAAGTACCGCGCTCTAACCGATTGCGCCACTGGAGCACTCCTTTGCTGTCCCTTGGTTATCTCATATTGGTATAGTATCTCACTTTGTCTTCTGATTTATTGAATTTATTTGTATTTGGATATTTGAAATTTGATAGGGAAGGGGGGAAAATCAAGACGGGTGGGGGGTGTGGGGGGGGAGGGATACGGGTACCAAGACATGTGAAAGGGTATCAATGTATGTGAATTAATGCACCTTCTATCTGGCCAATATCATGTAACCCTTTTACTAATTACAATTAAAAAATACAAAAAAATAGAGAACTAAAACACAGAAAAACATTATTGGTCATTGTAAAATATCATTTTCTTAATATGTTAGGGAGAAAAGCATATATTTCTCACAAATCAATTTCCACTTTTATATTTTAAAATATCTAACACTTAGGATGGGAAAGTAAAGTCATTACCTTTACAGTAAGGAATATTTGTATCTCATGTATGTTTGTGTCTTTTTTTCTATGACTCATTTTAGATGTCCAGGTAATGGAAAATGTGTTCAAGACCTGCCAGGAAAGTCCACATGAATGTCTTTGTGAAGTAGCAGTTGCAAGTAGTATCGAAGTGGAGGAAAACGTGAGATTTGCAACAACTTTAAATTTGAGCTCTACACATAATCCAGAGCTGATTAGTAATAACGGTAACAACTTAGGGGTGAGGACTGAGGAGTTCATTAAGTGTCAGAACATGCTTCTGTCTCCTAAGCCTGATGAGATGCATGCTGCATATAGATCTCGTATGTCTCCTGTTCTTAAAAAATCCATCGGATATTCTGAGCATTTTATTCATGATTGTGACAGTCCAAAAGATCTGCAGTATCATAATTCTGTTCTCCCTGCCCAAGAAATTCTTCAGGGAGGGAGGAAAACTGCTAAATGTATTGTGTGATGAAAAATATTGTACTTAACACCGACCATCACTACACATCCGAAAATGTACACAGGAGAGACTCCTCATACATGTAGTGAATGTGAGAAATCTTTCAGTAATGAAATACGCCTTACAATACCTCAGAGCAAATATCCTGAGATATGTGATGCGTACATCAAGTGTGAAAATTAATTTCTGAGAAGTCAGACCTGACGCTCCAACCTCGATCTCCAACAGAAGACAAACCTTATGAATATGAGGAACGTAATAAAAATTCTGCCCAGAATTCAGCTCTCAGCACACATCAGAGATCTCATACAGAAGAAAAATCTTTAATGGGATAAATGTGGGAAGACTTTTAGACTGAAATCATACCTCACTTTGCACCAGAGAAGACACACAGAAGAGAAACCTTATGAATGTAACAAATGTGAAAAGTCTTTCACCCAGAAGATACACCTTCGGGTTCATCAAATAACACACACAGGAGAGAAATCTTATAAGTGTAATGAATGTGGAAAGTCTTTCCAAGGGAAGGGAAAACTTCGTGTTCATCAGAGAATACACACAGGACTGAAACCTTATGAATGTAACCAATGTGTAAAGTCTTTCAGACAGAAATCTTCCCTCAAATTGCATCAAAGAACACACACAGGAGAGAAACCTTATGTGTGCAACAACTGTGGAAAGACCTTCAAGTGGAAGTCATATCTTGATGGGCAAAATAGAACACACACAGGAGAGAAAACTTATGCATGTAGTGAATGCGGAAAGTCTTTCAAATGGAAGGTAAAACTCCATGTTCATCAGAGAATATACTCAGGAGAAACACCTTATGTGTGTAACATATGTGGAAAGTCCTTCACACAGAAGCCAAACTTCAACATGCATAAGACAATTCAAACAGGAGAAAAACCTTATGAATGTAACCGATGTGGAATGTCTTTCAAATGGAAGTCTTCCCTCAAATTGCATCAGAGAACACACACAGGAGAGAAACTGTACGAGTGCATCAAATGTGGTAAGACCTTCAGATGGAAGTCACATTACAGGAGGCATAACAGCATTCACACATATTAGAAACCTTAGGAATATAACCAAAGTTGAAAGTCTTTCGTGCAGTATTCACCCTTCAGAAAGCGTAAGAGAGTTCACACATATGAGAATCCTTAGCAATGTAATAAATAGGAAAGACTTTTTAGTCTGTGGAAGAAAACTCAGCTTGTGTCACAGAACCAACACAAGATAAAACCCTTAATGAATGTAGCAAATGTTCAGTCTTTTCCCCAGAAGGCACAAGTCAAGATTTATCACTAAACACCCACAGGATAGAATCCTATGAATAAAATGAAAGGGAAATTTTTTTGAAGAACTCATAGTTGAGTTTGCATGATACCACACAGACACAGGATAAAAATCGTATGAATATAAGAATATGAAAAATCCATCATGAACGCATGACTAAGTATAAAATGCACATAGGAGAGAAAAACCTTATGAATATTACAAATGTGGAAAGTGTTGGACCTGGAAGGCATACTTCTGTGTTCATCACAAACCTGATTCCCATAGAAGAAAAGAAAACTAATGAATAGAACAAATGTGCAATGACTTTTAATCAGAAGTCAGTCTTCAGTACATTTCAGAACATACACAATAGAGAAATTCTGAGTAATGAAAAACATTTAGCTATATATAGAATCTCTGTATATGGGAGCATTAAGGTATGTCTTCTAAACAAAGTCAACCTTCAGCAAGCATTAAGAGCACTCACAGAAGAAATAATAGCATGTAGGAAAACCTTTGTCAGAAACCTCTAAAAGCTGACTGTGTGGCTTAGTGGTAGAGTGCTAACCTATCAAGGATGAAGGCCTGGGTTAGATTCCTCAATACTACGTGAAAAGAGCAAGCCAGAAGCAGCACTGTGGTTCAAATGGTAGAGTGCTAACCTTGAGCAAAAGTAGCTCAGGCCCTGAGTTCAAGCCTAAGGATTGGAGAGAGAGAGAGAGAGAGAGAGAGAGAGAGAGAGAGAGAGAGAGAGAGAGAGAGAGAGAGAGAGAGAGAGAGACAGACAGACAGACAGAGAGAGACAGAAAGAGAGAAAAAGAGAGAAAAGAGAGAGAAACGGGAACTTCTAAATTTTACAGAGATAGAGAAGGAGAGAGAGAAGGAGACAGAAACTAATTTCTAAACTTTACAGTCTTTCTATTTCTTTACAAATTCGTCTATGTCATTCTTTCTGACAGAAGCACAGAATTCCATTGTGTAAAAATACCATATTTGATCTACTCATCAACTGACGGGCATCTGGGTTGGTTCCATACCTTTGCCATAGTAAATAGTGCTGTGATAAATGTTATTGTTCTAGTGAATTTAGTATGTCCTATCTGGCCGATTGGCAAGTAGTGAAATTGCTGGATCACAGGGGAGCTCTATGTTTAGTCTTTTTGGGATACTGCCATAGTGCTTTCCATAGTGGTTGAACGAGTTTGCAATCCCACCAGCAGTGTAGTAGTGATCCCTCCTGGCCACATCACCTCCAGCATACGTTATTAGATTTCTGGATCTTGGCCATTCTTACTGGAGTGAGGAGGAAAAGGGAAAGAGGAACTGAAACTTTCTCTCCTTACAGATGACATGATTCTGTATTTAAAGAACCCTATAGACTCTACTCCAAAGCTGTTTGAGCTGATATAAAACTTTGGTAAGGTAGCAGGGTATACAATTAACCCTCAATGTCAACTGCCTTCCTATATGCCAACAAATGAGAGGAATTAGGCAAGAATCAGGATAGCAACTCATTTTGCTATCAAAGAAAATAAAATACCTAGGAATTAACTTAGAATGTAAAGCACCTTTTTGATGGAACTATAAACCCTGGAGAAGGAAATTAACGCAGAACTGAGGAAATGCAAAAACCTATGCTCCTGGTTTGGAAGAAGTAATATTGTAAAAATGGCAATCTTGATAAGGACTATCTACAAATTCAGTGCAATATTCATCAAGATCAGAATGTCATTCTTTAAAGAAACAGAAGAGGAAATCCAAAATTTCACTTGGAATAATAAAAGACCCCTTATAGTCTGTCTTCTTGCATGATACATAAAGTTTAATCTCACCTTCTCCACCAAAATCTCACCTTTCTCATTGAGACATAGGTGGCCCTGTTTACTAGCAGCAAAGGCTCAAACGCGCAGTTTCAGGTGTCACCACTGCCTCTGTTACTGGGTAGATCCAACTCTGTCATCGATTCTGAGGTCTGCTCTGGGAGTCTTGGTCACAAGTTGTTCTGTGGCATCTGCTGCCAGCCTGTGCCTATTTGCTTCCTTTTCCTCCAGCAGCCTACAACAGGGAATGAAGTTAAGGCGCTGATGCTCTCCTTCATATGCAGGGCAGGATGAGCCCAACCCTCCCTCATCTTCCTCTTCCAAATTTTGGGAAAAAATGTGCTGGCTGAAGTCCTCAGGTGTGGCGCATGGCTGATCCACACTTTTAATCCAGGCTGGTCAGGAGGCTGAGATCTGAGTATGGAAGTTCCAAGTCACCTAGAACAGGAAAGTCTGATAGATTTTTACTACCAAAAATAAAAACAGCTGGGAATGGAGTTTGTGCTCCAGTGGTAAAGGGCTAGTCTTGAGTACAAATACTTAGTGCCCAGGCCCTGAGTTCAGGCTCCAGCACTGCCAACAACCTCACTTTAGTGAGATTTTAGCTTTATCCACGTAGGCACATCTCACTGGAATCTTTGCTGGTAGAGATAGTCTTCATAATTTTGTCTCAAGGTAAAGGTCCTCCTGGGGTAGTACACAAAAGGTGTCATGGAGAGAGGAGCCCCACTTGAAGATGGCATAGGTCAAGCCAGCATGGAGTTGGCACATCAGTCTTTTTCCTAGCACCACCTACCAGTGAATGTCAAATGACATTGATTGTTGTGGGATTGTGTGATTGAAGTGCCCCATTAAGGGCAGTGTTAGCACATCCAAACTTGGATACCAGGAATGCTGAAATCTCAAAGCTAAGATTTCTGTTGGCTACAGAAATGCTGGTGTGTCTGTGATTCACTAAAAGTTCAGGTGCAAAGATTCTGAAGCTTGATGCCATGTGTTTATTCCATTTAGTAAAATTATTTTAATGCACTGTATAAGTTAAAACATTTGATAAGAGTCAGGGGTAGTGAAAACATTGTTCTTGAATTCAGGTGTCTGGCAGGGTAATGGGGGGGTGTTGGTGGCTGGGACTATGAAGCTGGAGCTGCTATCAAACCATGGATCATGTTCCTCTTTGTCTGGGAGAAATGACTCCAAAGATGAAATTTGAATGGTGAGGAAAAGATGATGATGTATTCAGGAAATTTCTCCTAAACAAATGCTCATGTGGAAGTGGGATGGGGGCTGGGCATGTCTGAGGCAGAGCTTAAGGGGGCTTCTCATGGCGTTGAGAACGTTCCTTGCGACTTCAGGCATGCAGCAGGGTGTTTTAGATGACCATTGTGAGATGGATGGAATAAGACTGGAGACAAGATGAATGCTGGGATCCTGCAATGCTCTTGCATGAGTGGCTGGTGGCTCACGTGAAAGAACTAATTATGTCTAAAAAAGAAATCAGGAATTTGTTTTGATTAGATAATACCTGTGATCCGAGGCGTATTCAGGATCCTGATCTTAGTATTGTGGTTTAAAACCAACCCAGGAAAGGGAAAAATGCATGAGACTCATACTCCCAGTTTAGAGCAAGAACAAAGATTGAAGTAGAGCTGTGGCTCAAGAGCTAGAGTGCTACCTTGAGCAAAGAAAACCTAAGAAAAAGCTCCAGGTCTTGAGTTCAAGGCCAGGAATGAAAGAAGGAAGGTAAAAAAAGGGAAGTATGTGAGGAAGGGAAATATTTAAATGAAAGAGAGAAGGAACTAGAAATTTAAAACTAGAGAATATTTAAAAGTCATCAGTCCTTCTAAGAAAAGTGTTGGAGTATGGGTTCTATATGTGGTGAACTGGAAGCCCAGCAGTGACTTGTTAACCAAAGAGTCACCATGATGAGCAAAGGATAGAAATCTGCATGAGCCTCTTAGCGGATGGAGTCACAGAAGAGAACCTCAGCTCCCATCCCATAGTTAGAAGTATATAGAGATGGGGAAGTTGGCATCACCTTGATGTCATTGTGTCCATGGAGACTGGAAGCCATGGCTCTGTGAAAGCACAATGTTCTGGTTACTGAGCTGGGAGGCTGAGGAGAGCCAAGTCCTGGCCATGAAGAAATCAGGGTGGCAGCAGAGCAACTCTGCTGCAGTGTGTGCCTGCTTGGCTGTTCTTATTCTGTGGTGGATCAGGCCGGAACGGGTGATAGTAACTGTTTTGTGGTCACAAGCCCTTCACCAAGAGCTTCCTCGGGGATCCTCATAAGCTAGAGGGTGGCTGGTGGTGGGATGTGTGTGGGGTGGAAGTGACAGAGGGATGTACGCATGGCAAGGTGGGTGAAGAGATGAGAGGAATGATGAGAGCCCAGTTCATTGGTTTCCAAGGTTAATGGGTGGGAGGTAGATAGGCATGATGGAGGAATGATGGAGGCAGAGGAAGGTGGTGACAGAGTGAGGCCATCTGTAGTGCCAGCCTGGCCATCATCTGAAGCCCATAGGCAGCTTCCTGATCCTTCACTTAGTCCTGCTCCTTGTGGAGGGAATGTCACGTGTACCCAGAGCTAGGGGTGGGGCAATGTCAGTAGCACCTGGAAAACCATTGGCCTCTACCTGGGTGAGGGGTGGTTATGGCTCCCATGCTGGGTGGCCTGATAGCTATGGAACAGATCTCTCCTTAGCTACCACAGTCAGTGGCTGCTCTCCATCTAGGGTTAGGGCACCTGCTCAGCCATCAGGACACCCCATGCCAGGACAGAGGCCTACAATTCAGATGGCAGCACAGGGGTGAAGATGATCTCACCGTAGCCCTAGTTACATGGCTGTCCCTGCATGCAGGACAGGATGAGCTGGGGGAAGATGTTCTCTGTGTTTTTCCACAGCCTATCCCGGCCTCTTCTTGTGTCTGATTAGACCAAGAGAGTACCAGGTTTCCTCTCATAGTCCTGGTTCTTTTTTTTTACAGTCATGAGGCTTGAACTCAGGTCCTGGGTACTGTCCCTGAGCTCTTTTGCTCAAGGTTGATGCTCTACCATTTGAACCATAGTGCCATTTCCAGCTTTTCCTTTTCATGTGGATCTCTGATATGTCCAGTGCTGTGCCTGCAGGGAGGCACTCACCCCACAGTCAGAGCCACGTCTGCCGTGACTGTGACTGCCCACAACCCTCACACCCACTCCTTACACACCCCTCGACTCCAGTTTTAGCTCCTCTTGGACTGGGTGTCCAGCCTACCCCTTCCTACACTCACAAAGGGTCTACAATTGTCTTCCCAGGGTCCTTTCTTCTGCCAGCCAGAGTACAGACTGTGCACATCTTGACGATCACAGAGCTCAAAGCCAAAGGCTGAGATGCAGAAGGGGGTGACCCAGTAGCTTCACAGGGCCCATGGATCATCCTGTGCATCCCCCAGCCTGTGACTTCCCCCACCCCCTTGGCAGGGAAGCTCCATGCCCACATCCTGATCCCTGGTCCCCTCCAATTCCATTCTCCCTTGGATTTTGCAGACTGTCTACCATCAGGATCTAAAATTCTATTCATCACTTTATGTCCTTATCACTGATTTGCTATTTTGGCAGGATCTCCCCGTGCCTGGAGAGTGGGCATGTCATGTATTCTCTGTGGAGAAGTTGCCCCAGGAGAAGAAATATGCACTTCATGTGAGTTGTGGACAGGGAAGGAGGGCTCCCTAGGATCAGAAGCCACAGGCGGGGTGCAGATGGGGGAATGCTAGGGGCCCCAAGGGACAGTGGGAGTTAGGGCACAGTTGGTTCCTTCTGCAGGGTTGACACCGCTTCACAAACCCAACAGAATGAGGTTCACATTACAGATGTCAGAGACAGTGCAGATTGCCAATGGGCGCAGGGTTCACTGTCAACCCCAGATGCTGGCTGCATGCTGGGATGCACGCAGAGATGTTTTCAAGATCAGGTAATGAGGATGTTGCAGGGTGTAACCATTCTTTTCAGATGGCTCTCTACCTCTCTTGAGCTTCATCTCTATCTTTGGCTTTTTCTTGGCAGTTAACTGGAAATGAGACTTTCATGGACTTTCATTTCTGGACTGGCTTCAAACAGAAGGTATGCACAGTTTTCAAACCATACCCTACTGAAGAAGGGAAGCTTGATCTGGTGCTTAACTGGGTTGCACTTTGGCTCCGTTTGCTATGCCTCACGGGAGGGGGCTCATCATTTGTAGAGTAAGATCTCATGACCTTCAAAGCCAAATGCTACCTGAAAGTTCAGGGTCCCAGCCTATGTGTTGGGCCTGGGTGAATACATTCTCTGTTATGCTGGGTCATCAACCCATGTTTTAAGGTGGAAGTAGGCAGTGCCACATTTGATAAGAACATCTGCCAGAGATTGTCACCTCATGAAAGCAGATTCTAAATTTGTATTCCATTTCCTGTGGTGGAGATATCCCTTCCAAGTTAGACAGGCTCACATCCACCTGCAGGTCACACTCCTAATGCACCCTTGAGTGTCCTCATGGTATTGGGATCTAAGTTTGTAGGGAATGCTGGTATAGTCCATGAATTAGCTGGACAAGTGATGACAAACGTGTTGAGGATTAATATGAGAACAATTTAAGAAGCCCTGGAGGAGCAACAACCTGACCCTCTGTGGTGCTATAAATCTGATAGGATGTTCCAGACTGAGAAACAATCACATGGCTGTGTGTTTGGCATCCAGACAAGTGAGTGCATGTCTTAGCTGTCAGCCAATACAGAGGAGGACATGAATAAGTGGGTGGAAAGCATCTGTCAGACCCCTGTCTGGGGGCAGGTGGAGAGAACATAGGAAGGTAGATACCATGGCTGTGGTGGGGCCAAAAAAAAGGGTAAAAGAGGCAAAGGAACCAGGTACTGGTAGCTCAAGACTGTCATCCTAGCTACTCAGGAGTTTGAGATCTGAGGATCACAATTCAAAGCCAGCCCAGGACAGAAACTCCATGAGACTCTTATCTGCAATAAACTACTGAATGCAAGAAGCTCAAGCTCAGTGACAGCATCCAGGCCTAGCGTTCAAAACCCAGGACTGCCAGAAAAAAGTATCAAAGGACAAGAAGCTGGCCAAAAGTTAGAGGGACTCTATCTTGACAAACAATACAATGGTAAGTTGCACTCAGAAGACTTGCACAAAATCTGGAAATGCCTGAGACCTATCTATGTATGTTTCCTGTTTGTCTAAATACATATGTTTATGCATTTATATATTAGTATAGAGAGACAGTTCAATACATATGACTATACATATATACATAGCCAGACACTTATGGGTGGGTGGAATACTGTGTGAGAGTTTGTGTTTGTGTTTTGTGGATGGCTATCTCTGTTTAAGAAAGATAGAAAATATGTAAATATCTTTAAAAAAAACTTGATAAAATATCGAGAGACATAAGCTCTTGAGGGAATCTGAAATGAGAAGATTATTCACAGGCACGTTTATCCTTATGGATTCCTCAGCAAGTTTTAATTTTTTTCATTATTTTCTTTCTTTTTTTGAACCAGTGCTAAGGATTTCTCTCAGGGACCAGGTGCTGCCAATTACTAATTTTCTCATGGCTTGTACAAGAGGAACTGAGCCACAGTTCCACTTTTGCTTTATTTATTCGTGCTTAAATGAAGATAAAGATTTCTATCAGTGACTTTCTTTCAGGGGCTGGATTCTAACGAGGATCCCCAGACCTCAGCCTTTTCTATAGCTACAATTAACAATATGAGAACCCAGCACTGGGTTCCAATGCACAGGGCAAGAAATTGAGTGAATCTCTCAACTCCAATTAGCTATAATAAGCTAGAAGTGAAAGACCAATACCTTTGAGGAAAAGATGCTGAGGGTTATCACACAGGCCCTATGAGTAAGCCCTAAACCCTGTACACATGTGTGCATGCACACATTGGCAGATACACACACACACGCACACACACAATATCTCAGGCAATATTGTATTTTGAATTAATATCCAAAGATTGGACAACAGGATAGCAAGTAATAAAATCTGTTTTTCTTGTCTACATTGAGGGAAAGGTATAAGTCACAAGATGCAGAAGCGAAGAATTCAGAGGCAAATGCTGTGAGTGAATAACTTGTAAAAAGCACATTTCTTTTCTTTTCTTTTCTTTTGTTTTTTTTCTGCCATTCCTGGGGCTTGAACTCAGGGCCTGAGCACTGCTCTTGGCTTTTCCCAAGTCTAGCCCTCTGCCACTTGAGCCACATTGCCATATGGATTTTTATATCTGTGTGATATTAAGGACTCAAACCTAGATCTTCATGGATGCTAGGCAAGCACTCTACCACTGGGCCAAACTCTAAACCCCGATAAAGTATTTATAAATAGTCATCATCATCATATCAAAATATCCTTTCTCCTACAAAGAATGAACACTTATCTATATCTGTAAGACTTTTTTATGTCACCAATGCTTCTGTGATTTTCCCACTTGCATTTTTACAGATGACAGCACAGATATTCATCAGGAAGAAAAATAGATTACGATACAGAAACTTAACAAAGTCCTAGTAGATTGAGGTGAAAAATATGTGCAAGATGGCCTGGGTGTTTCATCTATTTATAGAGTGCTGGGCTACCACACAAAAAGACTCTGGTTTGATTCTGCAGTACCATATACATACACAACGCTGGAAGTGGTGCTGTGGCTTGGTGGGACCGCTATAGCCTAAAGAAAGCCTAAGAACAATGGTCAGGGTCTGAGGTCAAGTCCCAGGACTAGCAAAAAATTGTGCAAGAGGCAAAATGCAAGCTGAGAAGGCACTGTGAAGCAAAATGTCTTGTGAAGGATAAGGGAAATAGTGACAGTTAAGTTTGGATCTTACCTAAGAAAGGCTCCTTGAGCCTGAGACCAGGCTAGCACTTACGCCTAGTTAATGACTTGGGATTTGAACAAAAATGTGTGCTGTTTACTACATCCATATGTGAGGTGGGAAGGGAGATTCAGCCTCCAGTATGTCTTTGGGGAGGTCTTCTGTGAGCAAGTAGCTTTGGTCATTGGGCCTTGAAAGGTGACCCTACCTCCCTCACATTGGAACAGAATATGGAACCCTGGTAACCAAGACACTGTATGTGACAACCAGCTCAAGCCAGCTCCCTTGGCCTGTGGCTCAGGAGGAAGAAAGATGTTGCTGTGCTGTTGCCAAAGGTCAGGAGGCTCGGATCTCAGGCATGAGAGATATGGATGTCTCACTTGAAGAAGTAGATGCTGGATCAGTGCCAAGCCAAAATTTCCGTATATCAGGCATTTCTCTAGGAAGAAAGCCAGGAAACTCCAGGGTAACTCAGATGAGGTATATTGAGAGGAAACCTATTTGAACCCATCATCCTGCCCACACACTACAACCTTCTTGTGTGCTTTCAAGTGACTCTACTGAGATTAGAGTGTGTCATTTCCAATCTACTCTATTCCAATTCCTCAGTGTGAAGTGTGGTCCCATTCCTACTTTTGAAATATCCACTGTTTTGCCAACATAGTGTGATGGTAAGTCAGCTCAGACTCTGAATGAGCCTTGTAACCTATGGATCATGGAGGAAGGCCTGTTGGAGATGCTGCTGACAAAGCTGATCCCTGCCTACCAGAAAGGTGATCTCTTTTATGTGGGAAACTTCCTGCACAATTTCAAATAGTGGAGGACAATGTAGTAGTTGCTGGAAATTCTCCTGAAAAGGTGAGTGTTCCTCCTCCAAACCCAGGTTTGCTCACCCCTCCTGGCCAAGTCTTGGAATACTTGGCTCCTCTCTGAGCCTGTTTGTTTCACTGGGGTGTTCACAGGGGAGCTAAGCATGATACAAGTGCACAAACTACTTTATTATGACTGGGACACCATGCCATTTCATTTCCCTCACAAGCTACTGGAGTCTCAACAGTGTGCTTACTGAGAAGTTAGATTTCAGGCATGACTAAGTGGCTCCCAACTGCAGCCCTCACCTAGGTGACATCCTAGGAAATCCCATTTCCCAGTAAGCAATGAGGTGTCAGTACTAATGGCGGAGGCCTGTGAAATACTGGAGTCAGAGGAAAAGCTGGGGGCTGAATCACTTTTGAGCCATCAGGGAGGGATTGTGATAGCTTTGCCTGTTAGAACCTGAAAGCATTTACATTTTGGTGTGTGGTCCAGTGCTGCCACTTGAACCTGAACCCAGGTCTAAATGCCATCCCTTTGGTGTTCAAAAATTATCACTGTACCATTTGAGTCATAGGTCAAGTTCTGGCTTTTTGCTGCCTAATTGAAGACAAGTGCCTTTAGACTTTTACTGACTAGACTGGCTTTCCGCTGTGAACTTCAGAGCTCAGCCTGCTGGGTGGCTAAGATTAGAGGAATGAGCATTTAGTTCTTTATTTAGAGCATTCACTTATTGATTTATTTAGAGCATTTACTTAGTTAATTTAAGGTGCGTTTACTTTGGACAGATGCATAGAGGCCTCTCTCAGAAGCTTCTGGAAGTGGGGTGTAAAAGTCATCCTGTTCTCGAGTGTCTCTTACCCCCCTCCCAGCACATAAGTGCACATCTCTGCAGGACAGCCACAGCATTAGAGTCCTGCAAGAAAGGGGCTTTTATAGAAGGCTCAGGATGGAGAGAGAAGGCTCTCACTTTCCTTGTACCGAATATGCCCACAGCATCATGTGTTCCATCTATACGATGTGAATGGACTTCTACCCCAGTGATTTCTACGAGTTCAAGAACTGCCACACCCTGACACAACTCAAGTTCTATGTGAGGCTCCACATGCCGGCTTTGGACCTGCTCTTCTAAACACATACTTTTTGACCAGCTGGAGGAATGTGCGACCAGTAAGACCAAGAAAAAGTAGAAGTCCTGGTGTGGGTGCCTCAGAGCCTGTGAGTAGGAAGCCCATGTGGTCTAGATATTGGTTGGCCCTTACTTCTACAGAGCTTGGCAAAATGCCCTTTATGGGTGGTGTCAGCCAGGTAATGTCTGTCCTCTGAAAGGACTCGGGAATAAGCACTCATTAGAAAGACCCTACACCTCCTCAGTGTTCAGTCCAAACTCCAGTTCTACAGGTTCCTCCATTAGATCCTCATGGAAGTTGAGTGACACTTCAACTTGCAGAGTCCACTCTGTCCACTCTGTACATATTTCCATTCTTAGGTTTGGGTCATCGTGTAAGAGCTTATCCTGAACTCCGGATGAAAAACCCACCAATGGAGCTGGTGACTGATGGAGACTGAGAATCATCACTGCACTCCAGAAAGCATGGGCCTTCTGTAGAAATTACCAAACAGGTTTAGAGTCCTGTGGATATACCTTTTGCTCTGAACCCCATGTGTGACACAGTTGAACCTGCAGATACTATGGAGGAAGAAAAAGAGCAGCCAGATTTCCTTCTGTTTCCTTTCACACTCCACCCAGAGTCAGTCCATCTGAGTCAGAGTAACACTCCACTTATTGTGCAAGCTGAAGGGGCACACGCTGGGCTCATGGAAAATGTCCCCATGGGAAGCAGCAAGTGTACTCTCAATACTGGATTCATTGGAGGAAAATGAATCCATCCTCACAGAATATCCAGACCCATCCATCTCACTAAAAGAGACTCAATCTCCATTCGACAAACCAGAATCAGTCCCCCTCTTAACTCAGGAAGGACATTCTGTTTCTCATGAGGAAGGAGACCCTTCTGAAGACTCTGAAGTAGAATTACTGTCTGAAGGCAACTTGGAGGCCAGTCTGGATTTAGAGCTTCCCTGTCCCCTTCCTAAAAAGACATCTCTTTATCTTGCTCTCATGATTCTTGTCAAGTATTCATTGTATTTACATTGCTAACTATTAAACTCTCATTGTTAATATTATGGTGTGCAGTTCTTCAGTGCTTATTATACTGTGCTTTATTTTCCACTTATAATGTGAGACCTCAGACACATAGGTCCTGGGTGGGCCAAAAACCAGACAGGTCTGGTCCCATAGAAGACAACCTTACTGGATATACAGGGAACTATGAAATGCATGGAATCACCTGGAATCCAGGCCAGGCCTCCATGGAAAGACAAGTCAGCTACCAAAGCTTAAGGACAGAGCAGATGCCTGGAAATGTGTTTTGTCAATCGGGAGAAGTGCCAGAGTAACTGTAATATTATGTGGGACTCTGTTCTGTGAGTTCGTCTGTTTATATAACCATTGTGCTTTGTACAAATATTTAAGAAAATTAAAACTCCACAATAGCATCAAAAATCTACTTTGGCTTTGAATGTGGCCTAGTTGTAGAGTGCTCGCCTAGTATACGAGAAGACCTTGATTCAATTCCTCGACACTGCATACACAGAAAAAGCAGATGGGGCACTGTGGCTCAGGTGTCAGAGTGCCACCCTTGAACAAATGTGGCCAAGGACAGTTTCTGGTCCCTCAGTTCAAGCCCCAGGACTAGCCAAACAAGAAATCATACCATTTTCCACACATTTGGAAATAAATCTGTTTTATCTAACCCCACTTCTTTTTTGCCAGTCCAGGGTGTGTGCCACCAAGCCAAACTACTGGCCCCCAACCTTACTATTTTTAATCATTTAATTTTTTTACATAATCATATTTCATGCTGTCTGTATTAATACCATAAACAGTATGCTTAGTGTAATAATGTTAAAGGTAAAACATAAGAAATTAATAACTAAAATTCCTTTTTTATTATTTTTATAGCATTACTACAATTTTATGAGAAAAATTACCTAGAATGTTTATTTTAGAGTTCAAGTAATCCATTTTGATAAATATATCAACCTACATCATTTATTTGAACACATTTTAAACTATTTTTTTCAGGAATGAAAATTCATATATATTTGTTGTAAATGAAATTTATGACTTGGGGGAAGGGAAAGAGATAAAGGGGGAGGGGGTAACAGTGTTACATATGTAACAGCAATCTCTTTGAATATCACCTTGACAACAAATTTTTTGAAAAGTACAATAAGTTTAAATGTCTACTTTGGGCAGAATTTTTTCTTGCCAGTACTGGGCTTAGACTCAGGACCTGAGCACGATCCTTGTTTTTGTTTTTGTTTATTCTTAAGGCGCAAGTTCTATCACATGTGCCACAGCACCACTTTTATCTTTTTATCTATGTTGTGCTGAGGAATTGAACTTGGGTCTTCATTCATGCTCGGCAAGAACTCTTCAACTAGGCTTAACTTATGGCCCCAGTGGGAAGGAAGTTTTCCATAAAATATGTAGGAAATATGTACACTAAGGAAAAGCCATCAAAAATAGAAGAAAAATTATATACTTAGATAACGACATGCCAGTATTATGGCAGATCTCTGTAATTCTAGCTTCAAGAGTGGCCTATTTGGACCGGGAGTTGGCTGGCTGAAGTAAAGTGCTATCCTTGAGCAAGCCCTGGGACAGTGCTCTGGCCATGACTTGAAGCCATATTGTTTGGTTGGTGAGGATCTTCTCCCACTCTGTAGGCTTCCTGATTAGTTTACTAGCTATATCCGTTGCCATACAAAAGCTCTGCAGTTTAATGCAGTCCCACTTATCCAGCCTTTCTCTGATTTGTTGTGATTCTTGGTCCTTATTAAGAAAGTTTCGACCTGTGCCAAGGAGGCCTAGTGTATCTCCTATTCCTTCCTGTAAACTTTTCAGTGTGTCAGCTTTTACCTCCACTTCTTTCATCCATTTCGATTTAATTCTAATGCAAGGTGACAAAGAAGGATCCAACTTTAGTTTTGTGCAGGTGTTTAACCAGTTCTGCCAGCACAACTTGTTGAAGAGGCTATCTTTCTTCCATTCTATTTTTTTGGCTCCCTTGTCAAAGATTAGGTGGCCATAGGTCTGTGGTTTAATATCTGGGTCCGCAGTTCTACTCCATTGGACTTCAGGCCTGGCCTTGTGCCAGTACCAAGCTGTTTTGAGAATTATAGCTCTGTAATAGAGCCTTAAGTTTGGAATTGAAATTCCTCCAGTGCTGTTCTTTCTGCTAAGAAGTGTTTTTGCTATACGGGGTCTTTTATTATTCCATATGAAATTTTGAATTGCCTCTTCTATGTCTTTAAAGAATGACATTGGGATGTTGATGGGTATTATATTGAATTTGTAGATAGCCCTTGGCAAGATTGTCATTTTCACAATGTTGATTCTTCCAATCTAGGAGCATGGGAGATTTTTCCATTTGCGTAGTTCTGCTTTAATTTCCTTTTTTATCGTTTTAAATTTTTCATCTAAACGGTCCTTTACATTCTTAGTTAAGCTAATTGCTAGGTACTTTATTTTCTTTGAGGCTATTGTGAAAGGATTTTCTTTCCTGATTATTGCCTCGTTCCTCTCAGTGTTGGCGTAAAGTAAGGCAGTTCATTGGTGAGGGTTGATTTTATGTCCTGCTACCCTTCCAAAGCTTTGAATCAGCTCAAGGAACTTGGGAGTAGAGTCTATAGGATTCTTTAAATACAGAATCATGTCATCTGCAAAGAGGGATAGTTTTATTTCCTCTTTCCCTACTTGGATCCCCTTTATGCTTGCTTCTTGCCTTATTGCACTGCCTAGGAATTCTAGTACTATGTTAAAAAGGAGTGGAGAGAGTGGGCATTCTTATCTCGTTCCTGATTTTAGAGGGAATGGCTTTAGATTTTCACCATTAAGTATAATACTAGCAGTGGGTTTCTCATACACAGCCTTTATTACATTGAGAAATGTTCCATGGATTCCTAGTTTCTCCACATCTTTTTACATAAAGGGGTTTTGGATCTTGTCAAATGCCTTTTCCGCATCTATTGAGACAATCATGTGATTTTATCCCTGCTCCTGTTGATGTGTTGAATTATATTAATTGATTTGTGTATGTTGAACCAGCTTTGCCTCTCTGTGATGAATCCAGTTTGATTATAGTGTATAATTTTTTTGATGAGTTGTTGTAGACGGTTGGCCAGTATTTTGTTGAGAAGTTTTGCATCGATGTTCATCAAAGAAATGGGTATATAGATCTCTTTCTTTGATGAATCTCTGTCTGGTTTGGGGATGAGGGATATGCTGGCTTCACGGAATCAGTTTGGTAAAGAACCTTCATTTTCAATTTCGTTGAAGAGCTTGAGGAGTATTGGTGTGAGCTCTGCTTTGAAGACCTTATAGAATTCAGCTGTGAATCCATCTGGCCCTGGGCTCTTTTTAAGTGGAAGTTGTCTAATTTCCATTTCTATTTCAGAGCTTGAAATATGCCTGTTGAGTTGGGTTAGCTCTTCTTGGTTCAGTGTGGGTATGTTAATATTGTCGAGGAATTCATCCATTTCTTCTAGATTCTCAAATTTGTTGGCGTAAAGGTTTGAGAAGTGTTCCCTCATGATATTCTGGATCTTGGTAATTTCTGTCGTGATATTACCATTTTCATCTGCGATTTTGTTTATTTCGATATGCTCTCTTCTTTTTTTTGGTAAGATTTGCTAAGGGCTTGTCGATTTTGTTAATTCTTTCAAAGAACCAACTCCTTGTTTTGTTGATTCTTTGTATAGTTTTTTTATTCCAATTCTGCTTTGATTTTAATAATTTGCTTTCTCCTAATGGGTTTAGGGTTGGTTTGTTGCTCTTTTTCCAGGAGGTTAAGGTGAGACATTAACTAGTTGGTTTGCCATTTTTCCAACTTGCTGTTGTAGGCACTCAGCGCTATAAATTTTCCTCTGAGTACTGCCTTTGTTGTGTCCCTAAGGAGTTGATATTTGTGTGCTCCTTATTGTTAAATTTCATAAACAGTTGGATATCTGTTCTGATCTCTTCGATTACCCATTGTTTTTGATTCAACAATGTGTTGTTCAGTCTCCATGAGTTACAGGGTTGTCTTTGGTGGAGATGTGTGTTCAGTTCCAATTTGATGCCTTTATGGTCTGAGAGTGTGCATGGAATAATTTCAGTGTTTCTGAATCTGTCCAGGTTTGCTTTATGGCCTAAGATGTGGTCTATTTTGGAAAATGTTCCATGTGCTGCTGAGAAAAACGTATATTGTGGTGTTACTGGGTGGAATATTCTGCAGATGTCTGTTACATCTAGTCGGTCTATATAGTTGTTCAGTTCTAAGGTTTCTCTGTTGAGTTCATCTGTCCATAGGTGAGAGTGGTGTGTTAAACTCACCAACAATCACTGTATTTCGATCTATGTATGGTTTTAGTGTAAGTAAAGTTTGCTTGATGAAGTTTGGAGCTCCGGGATTGTGTGTGTAAATATTTAGGATCGTTATGCTTCCTGGAGGAAAGACCCCTTTAGTAGTATGTAGTAACCTTCTTTGTCTTTTCTTACTAATTTTAGTTTGAAGTCTGTTGTATCTGATATGAGGATGGCAACTCCAGCCTGTTTATGGGGGCATTTAGCTTGATAGAGTTTATTCCAACCTCTCACTTTCAAAAGATGATTGTTTTTGGGTAAGATGTGTCTCTTGAAGACAGCAGAACGATGGCTCTTGCTTTTGTTCCAACTAGACAAAATATGCCGTTTAATTGGAGAGTTAAGTCCATTGATATTTAGGATTTAGAGATATTTATTAGTTCCTACCATTTTTAAAAGCTTTTAGTAGGGCCTGTGTCTTGAAAGTTCTTGTGGTCCTTAGATGGTATGCTGTTTAGGTGCCATTTCTTTCCCTATAATGCATTTATTTTGGTTTTGTATGTATAGAGCATCGTTGAGAATTCTCTGTAGTGTTGGTTTTCTTTCGACATGTTGTTGCAGCTTTTCCCTGGAATGGAATGTTTTATTGTTCCCTCAGTTTGAATGAGAGGTTAGCTGGCTACAGTATTCTTGGTTGGTAGTTATTTGATTTAAGGGCATGACATATATGCTTCCAGTCACTTCGTGCTTGCATGGTCTCTGCTGAGAAATCTGGGGTTATTCTGATTGGTTTGCCTTTATAGGTACTGATCCCTTTTCCCTGGCTGCCTTTAGGATCTTTCCTTTCGTTTCTATTGATCCAGTTCGTATCACAATGTGGCGGTGGCATGTTCTTTTCTGGTCAGGTCTGTTTGGGGTTCTAAAAGCTTCTCGTATCTGGATGGGCCTGTCCTTCTGGATATTTGGGAAATTCTCTGAGATGATTCCCTGAAGTATATTTCCAATACCATTGACCTCTTTCTCCACGTCCTCCTCAATACCAACTAGCCTTAAATTAGGCTTCCTAATTGTATCTTGGACCTCCTGAAGCGCTCTCTCATATTTCCTAGATTTGGATTGACTCATTTTCTGTTCTTTATAATACCTAAATTATCTTCAGCCCCGGAAATTCTCTCCTCTGCATTGTCTAACCTGCTATCAAAGCTATCTACTTTATTTTTCATCTCTCTCGCTTCTAATTGCTCACTTTTGATGCCTTGCGTCTCTTGTTTTTGAACATGTATGGATTTCTTTATCTCCTTGATTTCCTTTTGAGTGGTTAGCTAGGTAGCTTTATTTTCTTTGGACATTTGCTGGAGTTTCGTCACGTTTTTATTTGTGGATTCTATGAATTCACCCATCTTTCTTTGAAAAACCTTTATTATGGCCTCCTTTATGGCTTCTTCTTTTTCACTTATCACCTTGTTTTTCCTTTCCTCTTGTTCAGTTATGGCTTCCTCCATTATCTCTGTCTTTATATTTTCACATTTTCCATTAATGATGTTTATCAATTGCATTTGTGTAGCACTTGGAAGACTCTGGTCTAGGTTTGCTATTGACTGTTCCATTGTCTATTTACATTGGGTGGGGGATGTTGTTTCTTGATTTGACATTTTTCTTGAGTTTCTTGTTCTGCCCATTTGAAAATGGGAGCAAGATTACTACTAAATACGATTATAGTTTTTCAGATTTAACTAACCTAGACATCTGTAGCTGGCAGACACTAGATGTTCACAAGTTTTGATTGGTATTATCACTCTTTCTTTTTGTGCACTTACAGACCAGTCTAATACAACCACTCATAAGCGATTTATACCCCAAACAATAAGCCTCTCAATCTATCTCTATTGTCTTTAAGTCCCTCTGAGCCTAGAGAATAATTTACCACCTACATATACAATATTGCTCAACAGCCATCAAGTGTAGATCCGTGCAGTATAAGGGTTGAAGACGAGCAGAAGTCCAGAGATAGAAAAAAAGAATGAGAGAGGTCAGGGGAGGTACAAAAGGATTAACGTAGGAGTGTACGAATATTGTAGTCATGAAGAAAATGTATAGCATAAGGATAACTGACCTAAGTTGGTAAGTAGGTAGCATATTTGAGTACAAAGTTTGGAAAGTATTAGAATAAAACTTATGTGTTGCTGCACGACTAGCTCTTAGCCCAACCAGTGGCCTCACAGTGGATCATGGGATGGATCTGTTTTTCTTGTCTACGTTGAGAGAAAGGGGTATTTCACAAGATGCAGAAGCAAAGATTTCAGAAGCAAATGCTGTGAGTGAATTAGCTCATAAAAAGCATTTTTATTTTCTTTTATCTTTCTGCCAGTCTTGGGGCTTGAATTCAGGGCCTGAGCACTGTCCTCGGGTTTTCCCAAGTCTAGCCCTCTGCCACTTGAGCCACAGTGCCACATCTAGATTTTCTATCTATGTGATACTGAGCAATCAAACCCAGATCTTCATGGATGCTAGGCAAGCACTCTACCACTATGCCAAACTCTCAACCCTGACATAGTAATTATAAAGTCAACATCATCATCATCATATCCAAATATCTTTTCTCCTACAAAGAATGAACACTTAACTGTGTCTAATGCTTTTTTTTAATTTCACTAATTCTTCTGTGTTTTTCCCTCTTGCATTTTTTACACTTGACAGCAAAGCTAATCATCAGGAAAAAATTGATTAGGATACAGAAACCTAATAATATCCTAGTAGATTGACGTCAAAAATATGTGCAAGATGCCCTGTGTGTTTCACCTAGTGGTAGAGTACTTGGCTAACAAGCAAAAAGGCTCAGGTTTGATTCCTCATTACCACATACATAGAAAACGCTGCAAGTGTTGCTGTGGCTCGATGGGACAGCTAAAGCCTAAAGAAAGCCCAAGAACAATGTTCACACTCTGAAGTCAACCCCAAGACTAGCAAAAACAAAAAAAAATTCGACAAGGTGCAAAATGCAGGCAGAGAAGGCACTGTGAAGCAAATGTTTTGTAAAGGATGAGGGCAATATTTACCCTTAAGTTTGGATCTTACCTAAGAAAGGCTCCTTGAGCCTGAGACCAGACTTGTAGTTGGGCCTAGTGGAAGACATTGGGATTGGACAAATAAGGTGTGCTGTTTACTACATCCACATGTATATTGTGAGATTGGAGGAAATGTTCAGCCTCCAGTATGTCTCTGGGAGGTCTTTTGTGAGCAAGGATCTTTGGTCATTGGGCCCTGAAAGGTGACCCTGCCTCCCTCACAATGGAACAGAATATGGAACCTTGGTAAACAAGCCACTGTAACTAACAACCAGCTCAAGCCAGCTCACTTGGCCTGTGGCTCAGGAGGAAGAAAGATGTTGCTGTGCTCTTGCCAAAGGTCAGGAAACTCGAGTCTCAGACATGGAAGTTGTGGATGTCTTACTCGAAGATGTACATGCTAGATCATTGCCAAGCCACAAATCCAGTATAACAGAACTTTCTCTAAGAAGAAGGCCAGGAAAATCCAGGGCAACCAGATGAGGTAAATTTCTAAGAAGAAATGTATTTGACCCCATCATCCTCCCTACACACTACAACTTTCTTTTTTTCATTTTTTTATTATAATTAGTAAAAGGGTTAGATGATATTTGCCAGATAGAAGGTGCATTAATTCACATACATTGATACCCTTTCACATGTCTTGGTACCCATTTCCCTCCAACCCCACACCCCCCACCCGTCTTGGTTTTCCCCCCTTCCCTATCAAATTTCAAATATCCAAATACAAATAAATTCAATATATAAGATAAAGTGAGATACTATACCAATAAGGGATAACCAAGGGACAGCAAACGAGATGAGAGACAACATAGTACTTTAAGGACAACCATCATTCATTATATGGCTTTTGTGTCAATATCCTGGAGGTCTTTTCAATTAGCTTCACATTATATGGCCTTATATATGGCCTTTTGCTCTATTGACAATCTCTGCTAGTAGAGCCCAAGGTTTCTACTGATTATGACGAATGAAGGAAACCACTGAGCCTAAGTTCCTTTGAGTCTGTCTTACTTCACTTAATATGATTTGTTCTAAGTCTTTCCATTTCCTAACAAATGGGGCGATGCCATTCTTTCTGACAGCAGCATAGAATTCCATTGTGTACAAATACCACAACTTGTTGATCCACTCATCAACTGAGGGACATCTGGGTTGGTTCCATATCTTTGCTATGGTGAATAGTGCTGCAATGAACATTGTTGTGCTAGTGGGTTTAGTATGCCCTTGTTTCTGGATTGTTGGGTAAATGCCAAGTAGTGGAATTGCTGGGTCATAGGGGAGTTCTATGTTTAGCCTTTTGAGGCACTGCCACACTGCTTTCCATAGTGGTTGAATGAGTTTGCACTCCCACCAACAGTGTAGTAGTGATCCCTCCTGGCCGCATCCCCTCCAGGATCTGTTGTCATTCGTTTTCCTGATCCTGGCCATTCTAACTGGAGTGAGGTGGAATCTTAGAATTGTTTTGATTTGCATTTCTTTTATGACCAGAGATATGGAGCATTTCTTCATGTGTCTATAGGCCATTTTTGTTTCTTCTTCAGAGAAGACTCTCTTTAAGTCTTTGGCCCATTTTTAATGGGATGGGTGTTACTTTGGAGGTTAGTTTTGGAGTGATTCAATTTTTTGAGTTGTTGATATATTTTAGATATGAGGCCTTTGTCTGTTGTTTGGTTGGGGAAGATCTTCTCCCTCTCTGTAGGCTTTCTGATTAGTTTTCTAGCTATATCCGTTGCCATACAAAAGCTCTGCAGTTTAATGCAGTCCCACTTATCCAGCCTTTCTCTGATTTGTTGTGATTCTTGGTCCTTATTCAGAAAGTTTCGACCTGTGCCAAGGAGGCCTAGTGTATCTCCTATTCCTTCCTGTAAACTTTTCAGTGTGTCAGCTTTTACCTCCACGTCTTTGATCCATTTGGAGTTAATTCTAGTGCAAGGTGACAAAGAAGGATCCAACTTTAGTTTTGTGCAGGTGTTTAACCAGTTCTGCCAGCACAACTTGTTGAAGAGGCTATCTTTCTTCCATTCTATTTTTTTGGCTCCCTTGTCAAAGATTAGGTGGCCATAGGTCTGTGGTTTAATATCTGGGTCCGCAGTTCTACTCCATTGGACTTCAGGCCTGTCCTTGTGCCAGTACCAAGCTGTTTTGAGAATTATAGCTCTGTAATAGAGTCTTAAGTTTGGAATTGAAATTCCTCCAGCGCTGTTCTTTCTGCTAAGAAGTGTTTTTGCTATACGGGGTCTTTTATTATTCCATATGAAATTTTGAATTGCCTCTTCTATTTCTTCAAAGAATGACATTGGGATGTTGATTGGTATTACATTGATTTTGTAGATAGCCCTTGGCAAGATTGTCATTTTCACAATGTTGATTCTTCCAATCCAGGAGCATGGGAGGTTTTTCCATTTCCTTAGTTCTGCTTTAATTTCCTTTTTTATGGTTTTAAAGTTTTCATCTAAACGGTCCTTTACATTCTTAGTTAAGCTAATTCCTAGGTACTTTATTTTCTTTGAGGCTACTGTGAAAGGAGTTTCTTTCCTGATTATTGCCTCGTTCCTCTCAGTGTTGGCGTAAAGGAAGGCAGTTGATTTGTGAGGGTTGATTTTATGGACTGCTCCCCTTCCAAAGCTTTGAATCAGCACAAGGAGCTTGGGAGTAGGGTCTATAGGATTCTTTAAATACAGAATCATGTCATCTGCAAAGAGGGATAGTTTTATTTCCTCTTTCCCTACTTGGATCCCCTTTATGCTTGTTTCTTGCCTTATTGCACTGCCTAGGCGTTCTAGTACTATGTTAAAAAGGAGTGGAGAGAATGGGCATCCTGAATGCTAACCCTTAGCACTTTTATGCAAAGCTTAGGCCTGTGGCATTTTAAGCATATTTCAACGTTCTGTTTTTTGCTGGTTAATTAGAGGTAAAAGTCTTATGGAATTTATCGCATGGCTGATTTTGACCTGGAATCCTCAGGTCTCAGCTTATCTTGAGTAGCTAGGATTACAGTACTTTTACAACCTGTATGCTCATACACATCGCTTCTGATCCAAACACTCATTGTTCAATTTAACTAACAAGATGTGAGGAAAGATGATTGACTGTAATTTATTAGATGGGCTTCTAGTGAGTATATATTTCCACTTCCACTCTGAAGCCAGGGAAATGTTTCTGGTACATGTTTCAACTATCTCCCAAAGAGGAAATAATGTGTGAGTACGTTTGCTAGTATTTCAGATAAGAGATGGACTTTGGTGTTTGGAACCTGTTGGGCAGAGTGTATCAGCTGGGCTGTGATAACAGAGATGATGTTTCAGACAGGAATATTTTCATCCCAGACAGACTTAATCCAGATCCTTGGATTTCAGGCCTTGAGTAGATAGAATTACAAGTGTGAGCTGCCACCACCACCTGGTTCATTTTGGAAACCTTAATTGCTTCTCATTTGTTCCTTTCCTTTTTTGGAAGATTGATCTAAGCTGGCTGATTGTGCATCTCAATGAAGTGATTGGCCTCAGGAATTGCAAATATTTGTTTCATCAGCACGGAATGAATGAAGTTGATCTAAACCCAATAGTATTTTCCTTCTGATAAATAGGGAACTTACTTATATCATTTTTCCTTGCCTTTGCCTTCCCAAAGCAAGCAACATGTTTCTTAAAAACTATACTTCATGAGAATATTATAATTAGAAGCTATCTTCTGCACACTTCAGAATAGTCCTTGCATTTATAAACTTATATTACAATATTAGGTAGAAGAATGGTGACTGTTAGTTTCATAACTATTTCATATGTTTTACTCTTTAAGGCTCATTAACTCAAGAAGGGATTAAATACATTTAGATAATAGTAGAACATAGCTGCTGCTGATTTGATGTGTGTGCAAATGATACACAGATTTATTAGGATTACTCAAAAGTTTTATTCAAATTTTCAGTAGTAGACTGCTATGCTAACTGGAAGGTGATAGTAATGATGCTGAAATTCTATGAATCAGCTATGAAGCAGAATTTCAGGGGAGAGTATTTGCTAGGGACTTAATTTCTAAGACGCATATCAAGAATATTGAACTATAACAGTAAATGATGGAGGACTTGAACCCAGGGCCTGGGAACTGTCCTTAAATGTTTTTTATTTTTTTGCTTCAGGCTAGTGTTCTACCACTTGATCCACAGATCCACCTCCAGATTTTTGGTAATGAACTGTAAATCAGAATATCATGCAATTTGTTTGGGCTGGATTCAAACCTGATTCTCTGTAGATAGGATTCCAAGTGTGAGCGCACAGAGCCTGGCTAGTATCATTCATCATTCAAGTCATGGGACTGCAATTCTGCACCTGGGTCTTGTCACTGAGCTTTTCAGCTCAAGACTACTGCCCTATCCCTTGAGCCATAGGGCCACTTCTGGGTTTCTGGTGGTTAATTGGAGATAAGAGTCACATGGACTTCAGTGCCCAGGCTGACTTTGAACTGCTATCCTTGGATCCCAGCCTCTTGAGTAGCTACATTTACAAGTGTGAGCCACCACACCCGGCTAAATTATTTTTTAAGTTAATTTCTTTTGTTAAGTCAATATATAGTTGGCATACGGTTACATAAGTAATGAACACATTTCTTAAGAAAATTGTTATCCCCTCCCTCCTTTTTCTCTGTTTTCCTACCCTCAGCCCCCTCTCTACCCAGATTGTTCAGTTCATTTCCGTTTAGTGTCTTCCAAGTATCACTGTTCAATTGGTTCACCCATTTTCCTTTGTTTTTTTTTTTTTTTTTTTACCATTTTGTTATACCCTCTCCATTCCCCAAATCACATAAACCTATGTACAAGACACAGGGCAGCCGAATTCAACACAGTGACTACAGAGAATAAAACTAAAGGGAAAAAGAAGAAAAGAGGTAAAAAGCAAAGAAAATGAAAGAACATCATACAGTACCTTAGAAGCAACAACACTGAAAAAACAAAACATAAAACCTTGGGCTGAAAATGAAGCTTGCCTAGCCTGTATGAAACCCTGGATTCCATTCCTCAGCACCACATAAACAAAAACTGGAAGTGCCACTGTGACTCAGCTGGTAGATTTCTAACGTTCAGCACAGAGTGTCTCCAAGTGACAAAAATCTGTCACATTTAAGTCAGGCTTCAAAACTTTGCTAGGAACCAGTTACGTGATTTGGAAGAAAGTCCAATTTTCAAAAAATCACTAGCCAGGCGCTGGAGGGTCATAATTGTCATTCTACTAGCCAGGGAGAAGGTGATTCAAAGCCTTTGCAAGCAAAAAAACGAAAACAAAAAAAACTGTAAGATTCTTCTCTCCACTTATCCACCCAAAAACTAAGTGGAGTTGTGGCTAAAACTGGTACAGCATTAGCCTTGAGGAAAAAGAACTAAGAGACCTTGCCCAGGTCCAAAGTTCAAGCTCCCCACCAAAAAGAAAAAAAAGGAGTCCAGATACCTTAGTTTCAAAAGTATACCTGGATATCTTAGTAGATTTTTCTGATCTCTCCTCATTCATCTCATGGAACCACATAATCTTGATCCTGATCTGACTAAGAGCCTGCATTGTGCTTAATAAATTCATTCCACATATTCCAGTAGAATTTGGACAGCTAACAGCCAATTACCAATGCTTTATTCTACGTTTAGGCCAGTATGTCTTCATACCATCTACACAGTCAGCTATATCATCTTTCCAGAAGTATCATTGAGTGTAGAACACTCAGAACTAAAATAATTGCATAAAGATGTAATAAAACCCCTTGATTCATTAAGAAAATTTCTGTACCACTTAGAGCAAGTACATTAGTGGTATTTACCTCTGGCCTCTTTTTTTAAAAAAATTTATTAACATTGAATTTTACATCATATTTCAATTGTCATGTTTAACCAACAAGTATTCAAGAAGGGAATCGCTATACAATCACTGGCACATAGATTTTAGAATATAGTAAAAATTAAGCTGAGTCTTTGTATGTCATAGATACAGATTAATCTATAATAAAACACATGTCTATAGAGTGTATAGTCTATCCTAGATTTTTATGTCTATGTAGTTATGTTTATATCTCCAAAATTATGTCCAGAACTTTGGGTATCAACTATTCAATCATCGCTCTACTACTGTTTGAAACTAATATCCATATATTAAGGATACCATGTACCTTTTGTTCCTTGGTCTTGACTTATCTCACTCAACAGGATTCACTCTAATTTCATCCACTACCCCAAAAATGCCATTATTTTTTTCTGTGCAGATCTTCTTTTTATGTATTTATTTTTATTGTAATTTATAGAAGGGTTACATTATATTCACCAGATAGAAGGTGCATTACTTCTCAAACTTTGATACCCCATGTAATGATATGGTCCCCATTTCCCTTCCCCTACCCCCACTCATGTTCATTTCCCCCCTTCCCTATCCAATTTCAAATAACCAATTAGGCACATATGAAATATATCAGAAAACAAGGTGAAATATTGTAACAATATGATATAACCAAGGGATAGCAAAAGAGATAAGAGATCACATAGTTCATTAAGGACAACAATCACTCATTATATGAGTTTTGTTTCTTTATCTTGGAGGTCCTTACATTTAGTGCCATACTATTTGTCACGATGTCTCTAGATTTTGTTCTATTGTAAATCTCTGGTAGCAGAGCCCAAGGTTTCCACTGAATTTGACAAATGAGGGAGACTCTTGGGCCTATGTTCCTTTGAGTTTGACTTACTTCACTTAATATGATTTTTTTCCTTTTCATCCACTTCCCCGAGAATGCCATTATTTTATCTTGTCGGTTGGCTATGTATCATTCCATTGTGTGTGTGTGTGTGTGTGTGTGTGTGTGTGTGTGTGTGTGTATCACATTTTTTGTAGTAGGGCATCTGGTTGTTTCCATCATCCAGCCTCATTTTCTAAAGATATTTTTATAGTCTCTTTTTTATTTTCAGGGTATTGTATAGAGGGGTTACGATTACATTTACAGGTAGTGGACTGCATTACTTCTCACACATTTATTCCACTCATGTTTTTGTCCCCAGTTCCCTCTCCCCTCCCCTTCCCAATCATCTTGTTTCCCCCCTTCCCTTTCCTATTTGACATAAACAAATAAACATATATACAATATGCCAGGGAAAATATCAGATACAGTAACAATCTGACATTAACCAAAGGGCAAAATAAGAGATGAGAAATAACATAATAGATTAAGGACAAAAATCACACAAGATTAAGAGCAACGATGACACAAGATATAGCTCTTGTTCCCATATCCTAGAGATCCTTTCATTTAGTCTCATCCTATATGAGCTTATATACCTAGGTTTTTGAGTTATTGTAATCCTCTGCTAGGAGAGTCCTAGATGTGAACTAATTATTACAAATGAGGGAAACCATTGAGCTTATGTTTCTTTGGGTCTGGCTTGCTTCACTTAATATGAATTTTTCCAACTCTTTCCATTTCCTTACAAATGGGGTGATGTCTTTCCTTCTTATGGCAGCACAGCATTCCATTGTGTATAAGTACCACATCGTCTTGATTCAGTCATCTACTGAGTGGCATCTGGGTTGGTTTCATATCTTTGCTATGGTAAATAGTGCTGCAATGAGCATCATTGTGCTAGTGGCTTTAGTATGTCCTTTTTTCTGGACAATTGGGAATGGAAGCCATCATGCTGGCTCACAACTTAATTTCAGCTACTTAGGAGTCTCAGGGCTTAGGATCACAGGTCAAAGCCAACCAGGGCCCTACAGTGTGTGAGATCAAACTCTGTGAACATACAAGGACTGTAAGAGGAATCTCACTGCCTGGGAATGTAGCCTAATGGTAGAGTGCTCACCTAGAATGCATGAAGACCTAGGTTCTATTCACCGGTACCGCATACTCAAGAAAAAAGCTAGAAGTGGCGCTGTGTCTCAAGAGACAGAGCACTCACCTTGGGCAAGCGAGTCCAATGAAAATGTCTAGGCCCTGAGTCCAAGCCGTAGGACTGGCAAAAAGAAAAAAAAAGAGCAATCTTACTTAAGTAACAAGGAATGTACCCTATATTTATACAGACTGAAAAACTCATTAAGAAATTAGAAAATATGTATAAAGTGCATAATTTCTTTTGTGTGTTGGCACTGGGTCTTCAACTGAGTACTTCAGCTCTATCCCTGACCTTTTCTGCTCAAGGCTAGCACTCTACCAATGCAGCCCCAAATCAACTATCTTCAATTGAGATATAAGCGATGAATATTTCAGGGTGCTTCATGAAAAACATTTTTATAAATTGAAACTTTCAACAGAGTCTTATTTTAATATGAATGTTGAGATGGGAAGAGACAGAAAAAGTGAAATGTTTCCTGATCCCCATAGAGAAGAGACTCAGCAGAACCACTGTGGTCTGCAGGCTTCTTTGTGATTTTTGTTTGCTTGTTTGACTTTTGTCAATTGTGGGGCTTGAACTCTGGGCCTGGGCACTGTCCCTGAGCTCTTCAGCTCAAGGCTAGTGCTTTAATCTGTGAGCCACAGTGCCACTTCTGGTTTTTCTGGCAGTTAACTGGGTACTTTGGCTGGCTTTAAACTTTGATTCTCAGATCTTAGCCTCCTGAGTAGCTAAGATTATAGGTGTGAGGTACCATCACCAGGCTGCTGCTCTGTTACTATGTAGGTTATGGATCAAGAACTTCAAGTTCTTACTTCAATTTTTTCTTCTCTTCCCTGATACTCTGCCATTTGAACGAAGCCCCAGTTCCTGGTCTTTGTTGGTTAATGAGAGATATTATGATTTTCTAATATTCAGAGCAAGGATTATAAAACCCAGCATTTTACTTACTTGAATAAATTAAGAGACAGGACCTAGTGAGATGGAAAACAAAATTTTTTTTGAAGTTGCTATCCTGTTCTAATGCATAAGTCTGGCTATTTTGCTTACACACAAATATGTATTTTACTAGTTTCTACTCTATTTTTGCTTAGCTTAAAACCACCACTGCCATTTCATAGATTTTTTGTTGTTGTTTGCGGTGCTTGAACTCTGTGCCTGGGCTGTTCCTCAGATCTTCAGTTCAATGCCAGTGCTCTACTACTTTTGATTTGGCCAGTCCTGGGCTTGAACTCAGGGACTGAGCACTGTCCTTATATTTTCTCAAGGCTAGGGCTCTACCACTTCAGCCTCAGCACCACTTCCAGCATTTTTCTATGTATGTGGTATTGAGGAATTAAACCCAGGTCTTCGTGCATGCTAGACAAGCACTCTACCACTAGGCCAAACTCTGTGTGAAGTCACAGAATGGAGGTGTGTGAACTCACAATGGAGGTGAGTGAAGTCACAGAATGGAGGTGTGTGAAGTCATAGAATGGAAGTGTGTGAAGTTATAGAATGGAGGTGTGTGATGTCAGAATGGAGGTGTGTGAAGTCACAGAATGGAGGTATGTGACGTCATAAATGTTGGTGTGTGAAGACATAGAATGGAGGTGTGAAGTCATAGAATGGAGGGGTGAAGTCATAGAATGGAGGTGTGTGAAGTCATAGAATGCAGGTGTGTGAAGTCATAGAATGGAGGTGTGGGAAGTCAGATTGGAGGTGTGTGAAGTAAAAGAATGGAGGTGTGTCAACTCAGAAAGGAGGTGTGTGAAGTCATATAGTGGAGGTGTGTGAAGTTATAGAATGCAGGTGTGTGAAATCATAGAATGGAGGTGTGTGAAGCCACAGAAATGAGGTGTTTGAAGTCAAAATGGAAGTGTGTGAACTCAGAATGGAGGTGTGTGAAGTCATAGAATGGAGGTGTGTGAAGTCATAGAATGGAGGTGTGTGAACTCATAGAATGGAGGAGTGTGAAGTCATAGAATGGAGGTGTGTGAAGTCACAGATGGACGTGTGTGAACTCAGAATGGAGGTGTGTGAATTCACAGAAGGTAGGTTTGTGTATTCATAGAATGGATGTTTCTGAAGTAAGAATGAAGGTGTGTGAAGTCACAGATGGACGTGTGTGAACTCAGAATGGAGGTGTGTGAATTCACAGAAGGTAGGTTTGTGTATTCATAGAATGGATGTTTCTGAAGTAAGAATGAAGGTGTGTGAAGTCATAGAATGGAGGTGTGTGAAGTCAAAATGCAGGTGTGTGAAGTCAAACAATGGATGGGTGTAAAATCACAGAATGGAGGTGTGTGAAGTCACAGAATGGAAGTGTATGAAGTCAAAATGGAGGTGTGTGAAGTCAGAGAATGGAGGTGTGTGAAGTCATAGAATGGAGGTGTGTCAAGTCAGAATGGAGATTTGTGAAGGCACAGAATGGAGGTGTGTGAAGTCATAGAATGTTGTGTGTGAAGTCATACAATGGAGGTGTATGAAATCATAGAATAGAGGTGTGTGAAGTCATAGAATGGAGGTGTCTGAAATCATAGAATGGATGTTTGTGAAGTCACAGATTGAGGTGTGTGAAGTCAGAATGGAGGTGTGTGAAGTCAGAATGGAGGTGTGTAAAGTCATAGAATGGAGGTGTGTGAAGTCACAATGCAGGTGTGTGAACTCAGAGAATGGAGGTGTGTGAAGTCACAATGTAGGTGTGTGAAGTCATAGAATGGAGGTGTGTAAAGTCATAGAATGTAGGTGTGTAAACTCAAAAAATGGAGGTGTGTGAAATCATAGAATGGAGGTGTTTGAGTCACAGAATGGAGGTGTGTGAAGTCATAGAATGGATGTGTGTGAAGCCATAGAATGGAGATGCGTGAAGGCACAGAATGGAGGTGTGTGAAATCATAGAATGGAGGTGGGTGAAGTCAGAGAATCGAGGTGTGTGAAGCCACAGAATGGAGGTGTGTGAAGTCATAGAATGGAGGTGTGTGAAGTCAGATTGGAGGTGTGTGAAGTAAAAGGATGGAGGTGTGTGTATTCAGAATGGAGGTGTGTGAAGTCAGAGACTGGAGTTGTGTGAAGTCACAATGCAGGTGTGTGAACTGATAGAACGTAGGTGTGTGAAGTCACAATGTAGGTGTGTGAAGTCATAGAATGGAGGTGTGTGAAGTCACAAAATGGAGGTGTGTGAAGTCATATAATGGAGGTGTGTGAAGTCACAGAGTGGAGGTGTGTGAACTCAGAAGGGAGGTGTGTGAAGTCACAGAATGGAGATGTGTGAAGTCATAGAATGGAGATGTGTGAAGTCACAGAATGGAGGTGTGTGAGTCACAGAATGGAGGTGTGTGAAGTGAGAGAATCGAGGTGTGTGAAGTCACAGAATGGAGGTGTGAGAAGTCACAGAATGGAGGTGTGTGAACTCACAATGGAGGTGAGTGAAGTCACAGAATTGGGGTGTGTGAAGTCATAGAATGGAAGTGTGTGAAGTCATAAATGGAGGTGTGTGATGTCAGAATGGAGGTGTATGAAGTCACAGAATGGAGGTATGTGACGTCATAAATGTTGGTGTGTGAATTCATAGAATGGAGGTATGTGAAGTCAAAGAATGGAGGTGTGTGAAGTCATAGAATGGAGGTGTGTGAAATCACAGAATGTAGTTGTTTGTAGTCACAGAGTGTAGGTGCGTAAAGTCACAGAGTGGAGGTGTGTGAAGTCTCAGAATGGAGGTGTGGGAAGTCATAGAATGGAGGTGTTTGAAGTCATAGAATGTTGGTTTTTGAAGACACAGAATGGAGGTGTGTGAAGTCATAGAATGGAGGTGTGTGAAGTCAGATTGGAGGTGTGTTAACTAACAGAATGGAGGTGTGTCAACTCAGAAAGGAGGTGTGTGAAGTCATAGAATGGAGGTGTGTGAAGTCATAGAATGCAGGTGTGTGAAATCATAGAATGGAGGTGTGTGAAGCCACAGAAATGAGGTGTTTGAAGTCAAAATGGAAGTGTGTCAAGTCAGAATGGAGATGTGTGAAGTCATAGAATGGAGGTGTGTGAAGGCATAGAATGGAGGTGTGTGAAGTCACAGAATGGAGGTGTGTGAACTCATAGAATAGAGGTGTGTGAAGTCATAGAATGGAGGTGTGTGAAGTGACAGAATGGAGGTGTGTGAACTCATAGAATGGAGGAGTGTGAAGTCATAGAATAGAGGTGTGCGTAGTCACAGAATGGAGGTGTGTGAAGTCACAGAATGGAGGTGTGTGAACTCAGAATGGAGGTGTGTGAATTCAAAGAAGGGAGGTTTGTGAAGTCATAGAATGGATGTTTCTGAAGTAAGAATGAACGTGTGTGAAGTCATAGAATGGAGGTGTGTTAAGTCAAAATGCAGGGGTGTGAAGTCAAACAATGGATGTGTGTTAAGTCAAAGAATGGACGTGTGGGAAGTCACAGAATATAAGTGTGTGAAGTCAAAATGGAGGTGTGTGAAGTCAGAGAATGGAGGTGTGTGAAGTCATAGAATGGAGGCCTCTCAAGTCAGAATGGAGATGTGTGAAGGCACAGAATGGAGGTGTGTGAAGTCATAGAATGTTGGTGTGTGAAGTCATACAATGGAGGTGTATGAAGTCATAGAATGGAGGTGTGTGAAGTCATAGAATGGAGGTGTGTGAAATCATAGAATGGAGGTTTGTGACGTCACAGATTGACGTGTGTGAAGTCAGAATGGAGGTGTGTGATGTCAGAATGGAGGTGTGTAAAGTCATAGAATGGAGGTGTGTGAAGTCACAATGCAGGTGTGTGAACTCAGAGAATGAAGGTGTGTGAAGTCATAGAATGGAGGTGTGTAAAGTCATAGAATGTAGGTGTTTAAAGTCAAAAAATGGAGGTGTGTGAAGTCATAGAATGGAGGTGTTTGAGTCACAGAATGGAGGTGTGTGAAGTCATAGAATGGAGGTGTGTGAAGTCATAGAATGGAGGTGTGTGAAGTCATATATTGGAGGTGTAAAGTTACAGAATGGAGGTGTGTGAAATCACAGAATGGAGGTGTGTGAACTCAGAATGGAGGTGTGGGAAGTCACAAAATGGAGGTGTGTGAAGTCATAGAGTGGAGATGTGTGAAGGCAAAGAATGGAGGTGTGTGAAATCATAGAATGGAGGTGTGTGAAGTCAGAGAATCGAGGTGTGTGAAGTCACAGAATGGAGGTGTGTGAGGTCACAGAATGGAGGTGTGTGAAGTCATAGAATGGAAGTGTGTGAAGTCATAGAATGGAGGTGTGTGATGTCAGAATGGAGGTGTGAGAAGTCACAGAATGGAGGTATGTGACGTCATAAATGTTGGTGTGTGAAGTCATAGAATGGAGGTGTGAAGTCATAGAATAGAGGGGTGAAGTCATAGAATGGAGGTGTGTGAAGTCATAGAATGCAGGTGTGTGAAGTCATAGAATGGAGGTGTGGGAAGTCAGATTGGAGGTGTGTGAAGTAAAAGAATGGAGGTGTGTCAACTCAGAAAGGAGGTGTGTGAAGTCATATAGTGGAGGTGTGTGAAGTTATAGAATGGAGGTGTGTGAACTCATAGAATGGAGGAGTGTGAAGTCATAGAATGGAGGTGTGTGAAGTCACAGATGGACGTGTGTGAAGTCAGAATGGAGGTGTGTGAAGTCACAGAAGGTAGGTGTGTGTATTCATAGAATGGATGTTTCTGAAGTAAGAATGAAGGTGTGTGAAGTCATAGAATGGAGGTGTGTGAAGTCAAAATGCAGGTGTGTGAAGTCAAACAATGGATGGGTGTTAAGTCACAGAATGGAGGTGTGTGAAGTCACAGAATGGAAGTGTGTGAAGTCAAAATGGAGGTGTGTGAAGTCAGAGGATGGAGGTGTGTGAAGTCATAGAATGGAGGTGTGTCAAGTCAGAATGGAGATTTGTGAAGGCACAGAATGGAGGTGTGTGAAGTCATAGAATGTTGTGTGTGAAGTCATACAATGGAGGTGTATGAAATCATGGAATAGAGATGTGTGAAGTCATAGAATGGAGGTGTGTGAAATCATAGAATGGAGGTTTGTGAAGTCACAGATTGAGGTGTGTGAAGTCAGAATGGAGGTGTGTGAAGTCAGAATGGAGGTGTGTAAAGTCATAGAATGGAGGTGTGTGAAGTCACAATGCAGGTGTGTGAACTCAGAGAATGGAGGTGTGTGAAGTCACAATATAGGTGTGTGAAGTCATAGAATGGAGGTGTGTAAAGTCATAGAATGTAGGTGTGTAAAGTCAAAAAATGGAGGTGTGTGAAATCATAGAATGGAGGTGTTTGAGTCACAGAATGGAGGTGTGTGAAGTCATAGAATGGAGGTGTGTGAAGTCATAGAATGGAGGTGTGTGAAGTCATTTATTGGAGGTGTGTGAAGATACAGAATGGAGGTGTGTGAAGTCACAGAATGGAAGTGTGTGAAGCCATAGAATGAAGATGGGTGAAGGCACAGAATGGAGGTGTGTGAAATCATAGAATGGAGGTGGGTGAACTCAGAGATTCGAGGTGTGTGAAGCCACAGAATGGAGGTGTGTGAGGTCATAGAATGGAGGTGTGTGAAGTCAGATTGGAGGTGTGTGAAGTCAAAGGATGGAGGTGTGTCAACTCAGAAAGGAGGTATGTGAAGTCATGGAATGGAGGTTTGTGAAGTCAAAGAATGGAGGTGTGGGAAATCATCCAATGGAGGTGTGTGAAGTGACAGAAATGAGGTGTGTGAAGTCAGAATGGAGGTGTGTGTATTCAGAATGGAGGTGTGTGAAGTCAGAGACTGGAGGTGTGTGAAGTCACAATGCAGGTGTGTGAACTGATAGAACGTAGGTGTGTGAAGTCAAAATGTAGGTGTGTGAAGTCATAGAATGGAGGTGTGTGAAGTGACAAAATGGAGGTGTGTGAAGTCATATAATGGAGGTGTGTGAAGTCACAGAATGGAGGTGTGTGAACTCAGAAGGGAGGTGTGTGAAGTCACAGAATGGAGATGTGTGAAGTCATAGAATGGAGATATGTGAAGTCACAGAATGGAGGTGTGTGAGTTACAGAATGGAGGTGTGTGAAGTCAGAGAATCGAGGTGTGTGAAGTCACAGAATGGAGGTGTGAGAAGTCACAGAATGGAGGTGTGTGAACTCACAATGGAGGTGAGTGAAGTCACAGAATGGGGGTGTGTGAAGTCATAGAATGGAAGTGTGTGAAGTCATAGACGGAGGTGTGTGATGTCAGAATGGAGGTGTGTGAAGTCACAGAATGGAGGTATGTGACGTCATGAATGTTGGTGTGTGAATTCATAGAATGGAGGTGTGTGAAGTCAAAGAATGGAGGTGTGTGAAGTCATAGAATGGAGGTGTGTGAAATCACAGAATGTAGTTGTGTGTAGTCACAGAGTGTAGGTGTGTAAAGTCACAGAGTGGAGGTGTGTGAAGTCTCAGAATGGAGGTGTGGGAAGTCATAGAATGGAGGTGTTTGAAGTCATAGAATGTTGGTTTTTGAAGACACAGAATGGAGGTGTGTGAAGTCATAGAATGGAGGTGTGTGAAGTCAGATTGGAGGTGTGTTAAGTAACAGAATGGAGGTGTGTCAACTCAGAATGGAGGTGTGTGAAGTCATAGAATGGAGGTGTGTGAAGTCATAGAATGCAGGTGTGTGAAATCATAGAATGGAGGTGTGTGAAGCCACAGAAATGAGGTGTTTGAAGTCAAAATGGAAGTGTGTCAAGTCAGAATGGAGATGTGTGAAGTCATAGAATGGAGGTGTGTGAAGTCATAGAATGGAGGTGTGTGAAGTCACAGAATGGAGGTGTGTGAACTCATAGAATGGAGGTGTGTGAAGTCATAGAATGGAGGTGTGTGAAGTGACAGAATGGAGGTGTGTGAACTCATAGAATGAAGCAGTGTGAAGTCATAGAATAGAGGTGTGCGTAGTCACAGAATGGAGGTGTGTGAAGTCACAGAATGGAGGTGTGTGAACTCAGAATGGAGGTGTGTGAATTCAAAGAAGGGAGGTTTGTGAAGTCATAGAATGGATGTTTCTGAAGTAAGAATGAACTTGTGTGAAGTCATAGAATGGAGGTGTGTGAAGTCAAAATGCAGGTGTGTGAAGTCAAACAATGGATGTGTGTTAAGTCAAAGAATGGACGTGTGTGAAGTCACAGAATGGAAGTGTGTGAAGTCAAAATGGAGGTGTGTGAAGTCAGAGAATGGAGGTGTATGAAGTCATAGAATGGAGGTGTGTCAAGTCAGAATGGAGATGTGTGAAGGCACAGAATTGAGGTGTGTGAAGTCATAGAATGTTGGTGTTTGAAGTCATACAATGGAGGTGTTTGAAGTCATAGAATGGAGGTGTGTGAAGTCATAGAATGGAGGTGTGTGAAATCATAGAATGGAGGTTTGTGACGTCACAGATTGACGTGTGTGAAGTCAGAATGGAGGTGTGTGAAGTCAGAATGGAGGTGTGTAATGTCATAGAATGGAGGTGTGTGAAGTCAAAAAATGGAGGTGTGTGAAGTCATAGAATGGAGGTGTTTGAGTCACAGAATGGAGGTGTGTGAAGTCATAGAATGGAGGTGTGTGAAGTCATAGAATGGAGATGTGTGAAGTCATATATTGGAGGTGTAAAGTTACAGAATGGAGGTGTGTGAAGTCATAGAATGGAGGTGTGTAAAGTCATAGAATGTAGGTGTGTAAAGTCAAAAAATGGAGTTGTGTGAAGTCATAGAATGGAGGTGTTTGAGTCACAGAATGGAGGTGTGTGAAGTCATAGAATGGAAGTGTGTGAAGTCAAAATGGAGGTGTGTGAAGTCAGAGAATGGAGGTGTGTGAAGTCATAGAATGGAGGTGTGTCAAGTCAGAATGGAGATTTGTGAAGGCACAGAATGGAGGTGTGTGAAGTCATAGAATGTTGGTGTGTGAAGTCATACAATGGAGGTGTATGAATTCATAGAATGGAGGTGTGTGAAGTCATAGAATGGAGGTGTGTGAAATCATAGAATGGAGGTTTGTGACGTCACAGATTGACGTGTGTGAAGTCAGAATGGAGGTGTGTGAAGTCAAAATGGAGGTGTGTAATGTCATAGAATGGAGGTGTGTGAAGTCAAAAAATGGAGGTGTGTGAAGTCATAGAATGGAGGTGTTTGAGTCACAGAATGGAGGTGTGTGAAGTCATAGAATGGAGGTGTGTGAAGTCATAGAATGGAGATGTGTGAAGTCATATATTGGAGGTGTAAAGTTACAGAATGGAGGTGTGTGAAGTCATAGAATGGAGGTGTGTAAAGTCATAGAATGTAGGTGTGTAAAGTCAAAAAATGGAGGTGTGTGAAGTCATAGAATGGAGGTGTTTGAAGTCATAGAATGGAGATGTGTGAAGTCATATATTGGAGGTGTAAAGTTACAGAATGGAGGTGTGTGAAATCACAGAATGGAGGTGTGTGAACTCAGAATGGAGGTGTGGGAAGTCACAAAATGGAGGTGTGTGAAGTCATAGAATTGAGATGTGTGAAGGCAAAGAATGGAGGTGTGTGAAATCATAGAATGCAGGTGTGTGAAGTCAGAGAATCGAGGTGTGTGAAGTCACAGAATGGAGGTGTGTGAGGTCACAGAATGGAGGTGTGTGAACACACAATGGAGGTGAGTGAAGTCACAGAATGGAGGTGTGTGAAGTCATAGTATGGAAGTGTGTGAAGTCATAGAATGGAGGTGTGTGATGTCAGAATGGAGGTGTGTGAAGTCACAGAATGGAGGTATGTGACGTCATAAATGTTGGTGTGTGAAGTCATAGAATGGAGGTGTGAAGTCATAGAATGGAGGTGTGAAATCATAGAATGGAGGTGTGTGAAGTCATAGAATGCAGGTGTGTGAAGTCATAGAAAGGAGGTGTGTGAAGTCAGATTGGAGGTTTGTGAAGTAAAAGAATGGAGGTGTGTCAACTCAGAAAGGAAGTGTGTGAAGTCATATAGTGGAGGTGTGTGAAGTTGTAGAATGCAGGAGTGTGAAATCATAGAATGGAGGTGTGTGAAGCCACAGAAATGAGGTGTTTCAAGTCAAAATGGAAGTGTGTGAAGTCAGAATGGAGGTGTGTGAAGTCATAGAATGGAGGTGTGTGAAGTCATAGAATGGAGGTGTGTGAACTCATAGAATGGAGGAGTGTGAAGTCATAGAATGGAGGTGTGTGAAGTCACAGATGGACGTGTGTGAACTCAGAATGGAGGTGTGTGAATTCACGGAAGGTAGGTTTGTGTATTCATAGAATGGATGTTTCTGAAGTAAGAAGGAAGGTGTGTGAAGTCATAGAATGGAGGTGTGTGAAGTCAAAATGCAGGTGTGTGAAGTCAAACAATGGATGGGTGTTAAGTCACAGAATGGACGTGTGTGAAGTCACAGAATGGAAGTGTGTGAAGTCAAAATGGAGGTGTGTGACGTCAGAGAATGGAGGTGTGTGAAGTCATAGAACGGAGGTATGTCAAGTCAGAGTGGAGATTTTTGAAGGCACAGAATGGAGGTGTGTGAAGTCATAGAATGTTGTGTGTGAAGTCATACAATGGAGGTGTATGAAATCATAGAATAGAGGTGTGTGAAGTCATAGAATGGAGGTGTCTGAAATCATAGAATGGAGGTTTGTGAAGTCACAGATTGAGGTGTGTGAAGTCAGAATGGAGGTGTGTGAAGTCAGAATGGAGGTGTGTAAAGTCATAGAATGGAGGTGTGTGAAGTCACAATGCAGGTGTGTGACCTCAGAGAATGGAGGTGTGTGAAGTCACAATGTAGGTGTGTGAAGTCATAGAATGGAGGTGTGTAAAGTCATAGAATGTAGGTGTGTAAAGTCAAAAAATGGAGGTGTGTGAAATCATAGAATGGAGGTGTTTGAGTCACAGAATGGAGGTGTGTGAAGTCATAGAATGGAGGTGTGTGAAGTCATAGAATGGAGGTGTGTGAAGTCATATATTGGAGGTGTGTGAAGATACAGAATGGAGGTGTGTGAAGTCACAGAATGGAAGTGTGTGAAGCCATAGAATGGAGATGCGTGAAGGCACAGAATGGAGGTGTGTGAAATCATAGAATGGAGGTGGGTGAAGTCAGAGAATCGAGGTGTGTGAAGCCACAGAATGGAGGTGTGTGAAGTCATAGAATGGAGGTGTGTGAAGTCAGATTGGAGGTGTGTGAAGTAAAAGGATGGAGGTGTGTCAACTCAGAAAGGAGGTATGTGAAGTCATGGAATGGAGGTTTGTGAAGTCAAAGAATGGAGGTGTGGGAAATCATACAATGGAGGTGTGTGAAGTGACAGAACTGAGGTGTGTGAAGTCAGAATGGAGGTGTGTGTATTCAGAATGGAGGTGTGTGAATTCAGAGACTGGAGCTGTGTGAAGTCACAATGCAGGTGTGTGAACTGATAGAACGTAGGTGTGTGAAGTCACAATGTAGGTGTGTGAAGTCATAGAATGGAGGTGTGTGAAGTCACAAAATGGAGGTGTGTGAACTCAGAAGGGAGGTGTGTGAAGTCACAGAATGGAGATGTGTGAAGTCATAGAATGGAGATGTGTGAAGTCACAGAATGGAGGTGTGTGAGTCACAGAATGGAGGTTTGTGAAGTCAGAGAATCGAGGTGTGTGAAGTCACAAAATGGAGGTGTGAGAAGTCACAGAATGGAGGTGTGTGAACTCACAATGGAGGTGAGTGAAGTCAGAGAATGGGGGTGTGTGAAGTCATAGAATGGAAGTGTGTGAAGTCAAAGATGGAGGTGTGTGATGTCAGAATGGAGGTGTGTGAAGTCACAGAATGGAGGTATGTGACGTCATAAATGTTGGTGTGTGAATTCATAGAATGGAGGTGTGTGAAGTCAAAGAATGGAGGTGTGTGAAGTCATAGAATGGAGGTGTGTGAAATCACAGAATGTAGTTGTGTGTAGTCACAGAGTGTAGGTGTGTAAAGTCACAGAGTGGAGGTGTGTGAAGTCTCAGAATGGAGGTGTGGGAAGTCATAGAATGGAGGTGTTTGAAGTCATAGAATGTTGGTTTTTGAAGACACAGAATGGAGGTGTGTGAAGTCATAGAATGGAGGTGTGGGAAGTCAGATTGGAGGTGTGTTAAGTAACAGAATGGAGGTGTGTCAACTCAGAAAGGAGGTGTGTGAAGTCATAGAATGGAGGTGTGTGAAGTCATAGAATGAAGGTGTGTGAAATCATAGAATGGAGGTGTGTGAAGCCACAGAAATGAGGTGTTTGAAGTCAAAATGGAAGTGTGTCAAGTCAGAATGGAGATGTGTGAAGTCATAGAATGGAGGTGTGTGAAGTCATAGAATGGAGGTGTGTGAAGTCACAGAATGGAGGTGTGTGAACTCATAGAATGGAGGTGTGTGAACTCATAGAATGGAGGAGTGTGAAGTCATAGAATAGAGGTGTGCGTAGTCACAGAATGGAGGTGTGTGAAGTCACAGAATGGAGGTGTGTGAACTCAGAATGGAGGTGTGTGAATTCAAAGAAGGGAGGTTTGTGAAGTCATAGAGTGGATGTTTCTGAAGTAAGAATGAACGTGTGTGAAGTCATAGAATGGAAGTGTGTGAAGTCAAAATTCAGGTGTGTGAAATCAAACAATGGATGTGTGTTAAGTCAAAGAATGGACGTGTGTGAAGTCACAGAATGGAAGTGTGTGAAGTCAAAATGGAGGTGTGTGAAGTCAGAGAATGGAGGTGTGTGAAGTCATAGAATGGAGGTGTGTCAAGTCAGAATGGAGATGTGTGAAGGCACAGAATGGAGGTGTGTGAAGTCATAGAATGTTGGTGTGTGAAGTCATACAATGGAGGTGTATGAAGTCATAGAATGGAGGTGTGTGAAGTCATAGAATGGAGGTGTGTGAAATCATAGAATGGAGGTTTGTGACGTCACAGATTGACGTGTGTGAACTCAGAATGGAGGTGTGTGGAGTCAGAATGGAGGTGTGTAAAGTCATAGAATGGAGGTGTGTGAAGTCAAAATGCAGGTGTGTGAGCTCAGAGAATGGAGGTGTGTGAAGTCATAGAATGGAGGTGTGTAAAGTCATAGAATGTAGGTGTGTAAAGTCAAAAAATGAAGGTGTGTGAAGTCATAGAATGGAGGTGTTTGAGTCACAGAATGGAGGTGTGTGAAGTCATAGAATGGAGGTGTGTGAAGTCATAGAATGGAGGTGTGTGAAGTCATATATTGGAGGTGTAAAGTTACAGAATGGAGGTGTGTGAAATCACAGAATGGAGGTGTGTGAACTCAGAATGGAGGTGTGGGAAGTCACAAAATGGAGGTGTGTGAAGTCATAGAATGGAGATGTGTGAAGGCAAAGAATGGAGGTGTGTGAAATCATAGAATGGAGGTGTGTGAAGTCAGAGAATCGAGGTGTGTGAAGTCACAGAATGGAGGTGTGTGAGGTCACAGAATGGAGGTGTGTGAACACACAATGGAGGTGAGTGAAATCACAGAATGGAGGTGTGTGAAGTCATAGAATGGAGATGTGTGAAGTCACAGAATGGAGGTGTGTGAAGTCATAGAATGGAGGTGTGTGAAGTCACAAAATTGAGGTGTGTGAAGTCCTAGAATGGAGGTGTGTGAAGTCAAAGGATGGAGGTGTGTGAAGTAATAGAATGCAGGTGTGTGAAGTCATAAAATGGAGATGTGTGAAGTCACAGAATGGAGCTGTGTGAAATCATAGAATGGAGGTGTGTGAAGTCAGAGAAACGAGGTGTGTGAAGTCACAGAATGGAGGTGCGTGAAGTCAGAATGGTGTTGTGTGAAGTCACAGAATTGAGGTGTGTGACGTTACAGAATCGAGGTGTGTGAAGTCATATAATGGAAGTGTGTGAAGTCATAGAATGGAGGTGTGTGAACTCATAGAATGGAGGTGTGTGAAGTCATGGATTGGATGTGTGTGAAATCAAAGAATGGAGGTGTGGGAAGTGAAAAAATGGAGGTGTGTGAATTCACAGAATGGAGGTGTGTGAAGTCACAGAATGGAAGTGTGTGAAGTCAAAATTGAGGTGTGTGAAGTCACAGAATGGAGGTGTGTGAAGTCACAGAATGGAGGTGTGTGAAGTCAAAATGGAGGTGTGTGAAGTCATAGAATGGAGCTCTGTGAAGTCATGGAATGGAGGTTTGTGAGGTCAAATATTTGAAGTCTGTGAAGTTACAGAAAGGAGGTGTGTGAAGTCATAGAATGGAGGTGTGTGAAGTTATAGAATGGAGGTGTGTGAAGTCACACAAGGCAGGTGTGTGAAGTCACAGAATAGAGTTGTGTGAAATCACAATGGAGGTGTGTGAATTCATAGAATGGAGGTGTGTGAAGTGAAAGAATGGAGGTGTGTGAAGTCAGATTGGAGGTGTTTGAAGTAACAGAATGGAGGTGTGTCAACTCAGAAAGGAGGTGTGTGAAGTCATAGAATGGAGGTGTGTGAAGTCATAGAATAGAGGTGTGTGAAATCATAGAATGGAGGTGTGTGTAGTCACAGAAATGAGGTGTTTGAAGTCAAAATGGAAGTGTGTGAAGTCAGATTGGAGGTGTGTGAAGTCATAGAATGGAGGTGTGTGAAGTCATAGAATGGAGGTGTGTGAAGTCACAGAATGGAGGTGTGTGAACTCATAGAATGGAGGATTGTGAAGTCATGGAATGGAGGTGTGTGAAGTCACAGATGGAGGTGTTTGAAGTCATAGAATGGAGGTGTGTGAAGTCAAAGAATGGAGGTGTGTGAAGTCATAGAATGGAGGTGTGTGAAATCACAGAATGTAGTTGTGTGTAGTCACAGAGTGTAGGTGTGTAAAGTCACAGAGTGGAGGTGTGTGAAGTCTCAGAATGGAGGTGTGGGAAGTCATAGAATGGAGGTGTTTGAAGTCATAGAATGTTGGTTTTTGAAGACACAGAATGGAGGTGTGTGAAGTCATAGAATGGAGGTGTGTGAAGTCAGATTGGAGGTGTGTTAAGTAACAGAATGGAGGTGTGTCAACTCAGAATGGAGGTGTGTGAAGTCATAGAATGGAGGTGTGTGAAGTCATAGAATGCAGGTGTGTGAAATCATAGAATGGAGGTGTGTGAAGCCACAGAAATGAGGTGTTTGAAGTCAAAATGGAAGTGTGTCAAGTCAGAATGGAGATGTGTGAAGTCATAGAATGGAGGTGTGTGAAGTCATAGAATGGAGGTGTGTGAAGTCACAGAATGGAGGTGTGTGAACTCATAGAATGGAGGTGTGTGAAGTCATAGAATGGAGGTGTGTGAAGTGACAGAATGGAGGTGTGTGAACTCATAGAATGAAGCAGTGTGAAGTCATAGAATAGAGGTGTGCGTAGTCACAGAATGGAGGTGTGTGAAGTCACAGAATGGAGGTGTGTGAACTCAGAATGGAGGTGTGTGAATTCAAAGAAGGGAGGTTTGTGAAGTCATAGAATGGATGTTTCTGAAGTAAGAATGAACTTGTGTGAAGTCATAGAATGGAGGTGTGTGAAGTCAAAATGCAGGTGTGTGAAGTCAAACAATGGATGTGTGTTAAGTCAAAGAATGGACGTGTGTGAAGTCACAGAATGGAAGTGTGTGAAGTCAAAATGGAGGTGTGTGAAGTCAGAGAATGGAGGTGTATGAAGTCATAGAATGGAGGTGTGTCAAGTCAGAATGGAGATGTGTGAAGGCACAGAATTGAGGTGTGTGAAGTCATAGAATGTTGGTGTTTGAAGTCATACAATGGAGGTGTTTGAAGTCATAGAATGGAGGTGTGTGAAGTCATAGAATGGAGGTGTGTGAAATCATAGAATGGAGGTTTGTGACGTCACAGATTGACGTGTGTGAAGTCAGAATGGAGGTGTGTGAAGTCAGAATGGAGGTGTGTAATGTCATAGAATGGAGGTGTGTGAAGTCAAAAAATGGAGGTGTGTGAAGTCATAGAATGGAGGTGTTTGAGTCACAGAATGGAGGTGTGTGAAGTCATAGAATGGAGGTGTGTGAAGTCATAGAATGGAGATGTGTGAAGTCATATATTGGAGGTGTAAAGTTACAGAATGGAGGTGTGTGAAGTCATAGAATGGAGGTGTGTAAAGTCATAGAATGTAGGTGTGTAAAGTCAAAAAATGGAGTTGTGTGAAGTCATAGAATGGAGGTGTTTGAGTCACAGAATGGAGGTGTGTGAAGTCATAGAATGGAAGTGTGTGAAGTCAAAATGGAGGTGTGTGAAGTCAGAGAATGGAGGTGTGTGAAGTCATAGAATGGAGGTGTGTCAAGTCAGAATGGAGATTTGTGAAGGCACAGAATGGAGGTGTGTGAAGTCATAGAATGTTGGTGTGTGAAGTCATACAATGGAGGTGTATGAATTCATAGAATGGAGGTGTGTGAAGTCATAGAATGGAGGTGTGTGAAATCATAGAATGGAGGTTTGTGACGTCACAGATTGACGTGTGTGAAGTCAGAATGGAGGTGTGTGAAGTCAAAATGGAGGTGTGTAATGTCATAGAATGGAGGTGTGTGAAGTCAAAAAATGGAGGTGTGTGAAGTCATAGAATGGAGGTGTTTGAGTCACAGAATGGAGGTGTGTGAAGTCATAGAATGGAGGTGTGTGAAGTCATAGAATGGAGATGTGTGAAGTCATATATTGGAGGTGTAAAGTTACAGAATGGAGGTGTGTGAAGTCATAGAATGGAGGTGTGTAAAGTCATAGAATGTAGGTGTGTAAAGTCAAAAAATGGAGGTGTGTGAAGTCATAGAATGGAGGTGTTTGAAGTCATAGAATGGAGATGTGTGAAGTCATATATTGGAGGTGTAAAGTTACAGAATGGAGGTGTGTGAAATCACAGAATGGAGGTGTGTGAACTCAGAATGGAGGTGTGGGAAGTCACAAAATGGAGGTGTGTGAAGTCATAGAATTGAGATGTGTGAAGGCAAAGAATGGAGGTGTGTGAAATCATAGAATGCAGGTGTGTGAAGTCAGAGAATCGAGGTGTGTGAAGTCACAGAATGGAGGTGTGTGAGGTCACAGAATGGAGGTGTGTGAACACACAATGGAGGTGAGTGAAGTCACAGAATGGAGGTGTGTGAAGTCATAGTATGGAAGTGTGTGAAGTCATAGAATGGAGGTGTGTGATGTCAGAATGGAGGTGTGTGAAGTCACAGAATGGAGGTATGTGACGTCATAAATGTTGGTGTGTGAAGTCATAGAATGGAGGTGTGAAGTCATAGAATGGAGGTGTGAAATCATAGAATGGAGGTGTGTGAAGTCATAGAATGCAGGTGTGTGAAGTCATAGAAAGGAGGTGTGTGAAGTCAGATTGGAGGTTTGTGAAGTAAAAGAATGGAGGTGTGTCAACTCAGAAAGGAAGTGTGTGAAGTCATATAGTGGAGGTGTGTGAAGTTGTAGAATGCAGGAGTGTGAAATCATAGAATGGAGGTGTGTGAAGCCACAGAAATGAGGTGTTTCAAGTCAAAATGGAAGTGTGTGAAGTCAGAATGGAGGTGTGTGAAGTCATAGAATGGAGGTGTGTGAAGTCATAGAATGGAGGTGTGTGAACTCATAGAATGGAGGAGTGTGAAGTCATAGAATGGAGGTGTGTGAAGTCACAGATGGACGTGTGTGAACTCAGAATGGAGGTGTGTGAATTCACGGAAGGTAGGTTTGTGTATTCATAGAATGGATGTTTCTGAAGTAAGAAGGAAGGTGTGTGAAGTCATAGAATGGAGGTGTGTGAAGTCAAAATGCAGGTGTGTGAAGTCAAACAATGGATGGGTGTTAAGTCACAGAATGGACGTGTGTGAAGTCACAGAATGGAAGTGTGTGAAGTCAAAATGGAGGTGTGTGACGTCAGAGAATGGAGGTGTGTGAAGTCATAGAACGGAGGTATGTCAAGTCAGAGTGGAGATTTTTGAAGGCACAGAATGGAGGTGTGTGAAGTCATAGAATGTTGTGTGTGAAGTCATACAATGGAGGTGTATGAAATCATAGAATAGAGGTGTGTGAAGTCATAGAATGGAGGTGTCTGAAATCATAGAATGGAGGTTTGTGAAGTCACAGATTGAGGTGTGTGAAGTCAGAATGGAGGTGTGTGAAGTCAGAATGGAGGTGTGTAAAGTCATAGAATGGAGGTGTGTGAAGTCACAATGCAGGTGTGTGACCTCAGAGAATGGAGGTGTGTGAAGTCACAATGTAGGTGTGTGAAGTCATAGAATGGAGGTGTGTAAAGTCATAGAATGTAGGTGTGTAAAGTCAAAAAATGGAGGTGTGTGAAATCATAGAATGGAGGTGTTTGAGTCACAGAATGGAGGTGTGTGAAGTCATAGAATGGAGGTGTGTGAAGTCATAGAATGGAGGTGTGTGAAGTCATATATTGGAGGTGTGTGAAGATACAGAATGGAGGTGTGTGAAGTCACAGAATGGAAGTGTGTGAAGCCATAGAATGGAGATGCGTGAAGGCACAGAATGGAGGTGTGTGAAATCATAGAATGGAGGTGGGTGAAGTCAGAGAATCGAGGTGTGTGAAGCCACAGAATGGAGGTGTGTGAAGTCATAGAATGGAGGTGTGTGAAGTCAGATTGGAGGTGTGTGAAGTAAAAGGATGGAGGTGTGTCAACTCAGAAAGGAGGTATGTGAAGTCATGGAATGGAGGTTTGTGAAGTCAAAGAATGGACGTGTGGGAAATCATACAATGGAGGTGTGTGAAGTGACAGAACTGAGGTGTGTGAAGTCAGAATGGAGGTGTGTGTATTCAGAATGGAGGTGTGTGAATTCAGAGACTGGAGCTGTGTGAAGTCACAATGCAGGTGTGTGAACTGATAGAACGTAGGTGTGTGAAGTCACAATGTAGGTGTGTGAAGTCATAGAATGGAGGTGTGTGAAGTCACAAAATGGAGGTGTGTGAACTCAGAAGGGAGGTGTGTGAAGTCACAGAATGGAGATGTGTGAAGTCATAGAATGGAGATGTGTGAAGTCACAGAATGGAGGTGTGTGAGTCACAGAATGGAGGTTTGTGAAGTCAGAGAATCGAGGTGTGTGAAGTCACAAAATGGAGGTGTGAGAAGTCACAGAATGGAGGTGTGTGAACTCACAATGGAGGTGAGTGAAGTCAGAGAATGGGGGTGTGTGAAGTCATAGAATGGAAGTGTGTGAAGTCAAAGATGGAGGTGTGTGATGTCAGAATGGAGGTGTGTGAAGTCACAGAATGGAGGTATGTGACGTCATAAATGTTGGTGTGTGAATTCATAGAATGGAGGTGTGTGAAGTCAAAGAATGGAGGTGTGTGAAGTCATAGAATGGAGGTGTGTGAAATCACAGAATGTAGTTGTGTGTAGTCACAGAGTGTAGGTGTGTAAAGTCACAGAGTGGAGGTGTGTGAAGTCTCAGAATGGAGGTGTGGGAAGTCATAGAATGGAGGTGTTTGAAGTCATAGAATGTTGGTTTTTGAAGACACAGAATGGAGGTGTGTGAAGTCATAGAATGGAGGTGTGGGAAGTCAGATTGGAGGTGTGTTAAGTAACAGAATGGAGGTGTGTCAACTCAGAAAGGAGGTGTGTGAAGTCATAGAATGGAGGTGTGTGAAGTCATAGAATGAAGGTGTGTGAAATCATAGAATGGAGGTGTGTGAAGCCACAGAAATGAGGTGTTTGAAGTCAAAATGGAAGTGTGTCAAGTCAGAATGGAGATGTGTGAAGTCATAGAATGGAGGTGTGTGAAGTCATAGAATGGAGGTGTGTGAAGTCACAGAATGGAGGTGTGTGAACTCATAGAATGGAGGTGTGTGAACTCATAGAATGGAGGAGTGTGAAGTCATAGAATAGAGGTGTGCGTAGTCACAGAATGGAGGTGTGTGAAGTCACAGAATGGAGGTGTGTGAACTCAGAATGGAGGTGTGTGAATTCAAAGAAGGGAGGTTTGTGAAGTCATAGAGTGGATGTTTCTGAAGTAAGAATGAACGTGTGTGAAGTCATAGAATGGAGGTGTGTGAAGTCAAAATTCAGGTGTGTGAAATCAAACAATGGATGTGTGTTAAGTCAAAGAATGGACGTGTGTGAAGTCACAGAATGGAAGTGTGTGAAGTCAAAATGGAGGTGTGTGAAGTCAGAGAATGGAGGTGTGTGAAGTCATAGAATGGAGGTGTGTCAAGTCAGAATGGAGATGTGTGAAGGCACAGAATGGAGGTGTGTGAAGTCATAGAATGTTGGTGTGTGAAGTCATACAATGGAGGTGTATGAAGTCATAGAATGGAGGTGTGTGAAGTCATAGAATGGAGGTGTGTGAAATCATAGAATGGAGGTTTGTGACGTCACAGATTGACGTGTGTGAACTCAGAATGGAGGTGTGTGGAGTCAGAATGGAGGTGTGTAAAGTCATAGAATGGAGGTGTGTGAAGTCAAAATGCAGGTGTGTGAGCTCAGAGAATGGAGGTGTGTGAAGTCATAGAATGGAGGTGTGTAAAGTCATAGAATGTAGGTGTGTAAAGTCAAAAAATGGAGGTGTGTGAAGTCATAGAATGGAGGTGTGTGAAGTCATAGAATGGAGGTGTGTGAAGTCATAGAATGGAGGTGTGTGAAGTCATATATTGGAGGTGTAAAGTTACAGAATGGAGGTGTGTGAAATCACAGAATGGAGGTGTGTGAACTCAGAATGGAGGTGTGGGAAGTCACAAAATGGAGGTGTGTGAAGTCATAGAATAGAGATGTGTGAAGGCAAAGAATGGAGGTGTGTGAAATCATAGAATGGAGGTGTGTGAAGTCAGAGAATCGAGGTGTGTGAAGTCACAGAATGGAGGTGTGTGAGGTCACAGAATGGAGGTGTGTGAACACACAATGGAGGTGAGTGAAATCACAGAATGGAGGTGTGTGAAGTCATAGAATGGAGATGTGTGAAGTCACAGAATGGAGGTGTGTGAAGTCATAGAATGGAGGTGTGTGAAGTCACAAAATTGAGGTGTGTGAAGTCCTAGAATGGAGGTGTGTGAAGTCAAATGATGGAGGTGTGTGAAGTAATAGAATGCAGGTGTGTGAAGTCATAAAATGGAGATGTGTGAAGTCACAGAATGGAGCTGTGTGAAATCATAGAATGGAGGTGTGTGAAGTCAGAGAATCGAGGTGTGTGAAGTCACAGAATGGAGGTGCGTGAAGTCAGAATGGTGTTGTGTGAAGTCACAGAATTGAGGTGTGTGACTTTACAGAATCGAGGTGTGTGAAGTCATATAATGGAAGTGTGTGAAGTCATAGAATGGAGGTGTGTGAACTCATAGAATGGAGGTGTGTGAAGTCATGGATTGGATGTGTGTGAAATCAAAGAATGGAGGTGTGGGAAGTGAAAAAATGGAGGTGTGTGAATTCACAGAATGGAGGTGTGTGAAGTCACAGAATGGAAGTGTGTGAAGTCAAAATTGAGGTGTGTGAAGTCACAGAATGGAGGTGTGTGAAGTCACAGAATGGAGGTGTGTGAAGTCAAAATGGAGGTGTGTGAAGTCATAGAATGGAGCTCTGTGAAGTCATGGAATGGAGGTTTGTGAGGTCAAATATTTGAAGTCTGTGAAGTTACAGAAAGGAGGTGTGTGAAGTCATAGAATGGAGGTGTGTGAAGTTATAGAATGGAGGTGTGTGAAGTCACACAAGGCAGGTGTGTGAAGTCACAGAATAGAGTTGTGTGAAATCACAATGGAGGTGTGTGAATTCATAGAATGGAGGTGTGTGAAGTGAAAGAATGGAGGTGTGTGAAGTCAGATTGGAGGTGTTTGAAGTAACAGAATGGAGGTGTGTCAACTCAGAAAGGAGGTGTGTGAAGTCATAGAATGGAGGTGTGTGAAGTCATAGAATAGAGGTGTGTGAAATCATAGAATGGAGGTGTGTGTAGTCACAGAAATGAGGTGTTTGAAGTCAAAATGGAAGTGTGTGAAGTCAGATTGGAGGTGTGTGAAGTCATAGAATGGAGGTGTGTGAAGTCATAGAATGGAGGTGTGTGAAGTCACAGAATGGAGGTGTGTGAACTCATAGAATGGAGGATTGTGAAGTCATGGAATGGAGGTGTGTGAAGTCACAGATGGAGGTGTTTGAAGTCATAGAATGGAGGTGTGTGAAGTCATAGAATGGAGGTGTGTGAAGACACAGAATGGAGGTGTGTGAACTCAGAATGGAGGTGTGTGAATTCACAGAAGGGAGGTTTGTGAAGTCATGGAATGGATGTTTCTGAAGTAAGAATGAAGGTGTGTGAAGCCATTGAATGGAGGTGTGTGAAGTCAAAATGCAGGTGTGTGAAGTCAAAAAATGGAGGTGTGTGAAGTCACAGAATGGAGGTGTGTGACGTCACAGAATGGAGGTGTGTGAAGTCACAGAATGGAAGTGTGTGAAGTAAAAATGGAGGTGTGTAAAGTCAGAGAATGGAGGTGAGTGAAGTCATGGAATGGAGGTTTCTGAAGTCAAACATTGGAAGTGTGTGAAGGTACAGAATGGAGGTGTGTGAAGTCATAGAATGGAGGTGTGTGAAGTCAGAGAATGGAGGTGTGTGAAGTCAGAATGCAGGTGTGTGAAGTCATAGAATGGAGGTGTGTGAAGTCATAGAATGGAGCTGTGTGAAGTCATAGATTGGAAGTGTGTGAAGTCATAGAATGGAGGTGTGTGAAGTCATAGATTGAAGGTGTGTGGAAGTCATAGTATGGAGGTGTGTGAAGTAACAGAAAGGAGGTGTGTAAAGTCACAGAATGGAGTTGTGTGAAGTCACAATGGAGGTGTGTGAAGTCATAGAATTGAGGTGTGTGAAATCAAAGTATGGAGGTTTGTTAAGTCATGGAATGGTTTGTGTGTGCAATCATAGAATGGAGGTGTGTGAAGACACAGAATTGAGGTGTGTAAAGTCACAGAGTGGAGGTGTGTGAAGTCACAGAATGGAGTTGTGTGTGAAGTCATAGAATGGAGGTGTGTGAAGTCACAGAATGCAGGTGTGTGATGTCAGAATGGAGGTGTGTGAAGTCACAGAATGGAGGTATGTGACTTCATAAATGTTGGTGTGTGAAGTCATAGAATGGAGGTGTGAAGTCATAGAATGGAGGTGTGTGAAGTCATAGAATGGAGGTGTGTGAAGTCACAGAAGGCAGGTGTGTGAAGTCACAGAATACAGTTGTGTGAAATCATGGAATGGAGGTGTATGAAGTCAGAATGCAGGTGTGTGAAGTCATAGAATGCAGGTGTGTGAAGTCATAGAATGGAGGTGTGTGAAGTCATAGATTGGAAGTGTGTGAAGTCATAGAATGGAGGTGTGTGAAGTCATAGATTGAAGGTGTGTGGAAGGCATAGTATGGAGGTGTGTGAAGTCACTGAAAGGAGGTGTGTGAAGTCACAGAATGGATTTGTGTGAAGTCACAATGGAGGTGTGTGAAGTCAAAGAATGGAGGTGTGTGAAGTCATAGAATGGAGGTGTATGAAGTCATGGAATGGAGGTTTGTGTAGTCAAACATTGGAAGTGTGTGAAGGTACAGGATGGAGATGTGTGAAGTCAGAATGGAGATGTGTGAAGTCACATAATGGAGGTGTGGGAAGTCATAGAATGGAGGTGTATGAAGTCATAGAATGGAGGTGTGTGAAGTCAGAATGCAGGTGTGTGAAGTCATAGAATGGAGGTGTGTGAAGTCATAGAATGGAGGTGTGTGAAGTCATAGAATTGAAGTGTGTGAAGTCATAGAATGGAGGTGTGTGAAGTAATAGAATGGAGGTTTGTGAAGTCAGAATGGAGATGTGTGAAGTCACATAACTGAGGTGTGTGAAGTCATAGAATATTGGTGTATGAAGTCCTAGATTGGAGGTGTATGAAGTCATAGAATGGAGGTGTGTGAAGTCAGAATGCAGGTGTGTGAAGTCATAGAATGGAGTGGGTGAAGTCATAGAATTGAGGTGTGTGAAGTCATAGATTGGAAGTGTGTGAAGTCATAGAATGGAGCTGTGGGAAGTCATAGAATGGAGGTGTGTGAAGTTATAGAATGGAGGTGTGTGAAGTCACAGAATGGAGTTGTGTGAAGTCGCAATGGAGGTGTGTGAAGTCATAGCATAGAGGTGTGTGAAGTCAGAATAGAGGTGTGCGAAGTCATAGAATGGAGGTGTGTGAAGTCAGAATGGAGGTGTGTGAACACATAGAATGGAGGTGTGTGAAGTCACAATGGAGGTGTGTGAAGTCATAGAATGAGAGCTTTTGAAGTCACAGAATGGAGGTGTGTGAAGTCATAGAATGGAGGTGTGTGAAGTCAGATTGGAGGTGTGTGAAGTAAAAGGATGGAGGTGTGTCAACTCAGAAAGGAGGTATGTGAAGTCATGGAATGGAGGTTTGTGAAGTCAAAGAATGGAGGTGTGGGAAATCATACAATGGAGGTGTGTGAAGTGACAGAACTGAGGTGTGTGAAGTCAGAATGGAGGTGTGTGTATTCAGAATGGAGGTGTGTGAAGTCAGAGACTGGAGGTGTGTGAAGTCACAATGCAGGTGTGTGAACTGATAGAACGTAGGTGTGTGAAGTCACAATGTAAGTGTGTGAAGTCATAGAATGGAGGTGTGTGAAGTCACAAAATGGAGGTGTGTGAAGTCATATAATGGAGGTGTGTGAAGTCACAGAATGGAGGTGTGTGAACTCAGAAGGGAGGTGTGTGAAGTCACAGAATGGAGATTTGTTAAGTCATAGAATGGAGATGTGTGAAGTCACAGAATGGAGGTGTGTGAGTCACAGTATGGAGGTGTGTGAAGTCAGAGAATCGAGGTGTGTGAAGTCACAGAATGGAGGTGAGTGAAGTCACAGAATGGGGGTGTGTGAAGTCACAAATGTTGGTGTGTGAATTCATAGAATGGAGGTGTGTGAAGTCAAAGAATGGAGGTGTGTGAAGTCATAGAATGGAGGTGTGTGAAATCACAGAATGTAGTTGTGTGTAGTCACAGAGTGTAGGTGTGTAAAGTCACAGAGTGGAGGTGTGTGAAGTCTCAGAATGGAGGTGTGGGAAGTCATAGAATGGAGGTGTTTGAAGTCATAGAATGTTGGTTTTTGAAGACACAGAATGGAGGTGTGTGAAGTCATAGAATGGAGGTGTGTGAAGTCAGATTGGAGGTGTGTTAACTAACAGAATGGAGGTGTGTCAACTCAGAAAGGAGGTGTGTGAAGTCATAGAATGGAGGTGTGTGAAGTCATAGAATGCAGGTGTGTGAAATCATAGAATGGAGGTGTGTGAAGCCACAGAAATGAGGTGTTTGAAGTCAAAATGGAAGTGTGTCAAGTCAGAATGGAGATGTGTGAAGTCATAGAATGGAGGTGTGTGAAGTCATAGAATGGAGGTGTGTGAAGTCACAGAATGGAGGTGTGTGAACTCATAGAATGGAGGTGTGTGAACTCATACAATGGAGGAGTGTGAAGTCATAGAATAGAGGTGTGCGTAGTCACAGAATGGAGGTGTGTGAAGTCACAGAATGGACGTGTGTGAACTCAGAATGGAGGTGTGTGAATTCAAAGAAGGGAGGTTTGTGAAGTCATAGAATGGATGTTTCTGAAGTAAGAATGAACGTGTGTGAAGTCATAGAATGGAGGTGTGTGAAGTCAAAATTCAGGTGCGTGAAATCAAACAATGGATGTGTGTTAAGTCAAAGAATGGACGTGTGTGAAGTCACAGAATAGAAGTGTGTGAAGTCAAAATGGAGGTGTGTGAAGTCAGAGAATGGAGGTGTGTGAAGTCATAGAATGGAGGTGTGTCAAGTCAGAATGGAGATGTGTGAAGGCACAGAATGGAGGTGTGTGAAGTCATAGAATGTTGGTGTGTGAAGTCATACAATGGAGGTGTATGAAGTCATAGAATGGAGGTGTGTGAATTCATAGAATGGAGGTGTGTGAAATCATAGAATCGAGGTTTGTGACGTCACAGATTGACGTGTGTGAACTCAGAATGGAGGTGTGTGGAGTCAGAATGGAGGTGTGTAAAGTCATAGAATGGAGGTGTGTGAAGTCAAAATGCAGGTGTGTGAACTCAGAGAATGGAGGTGTGTGAAGTCATAGAATGGAGGTGTGTAAAGTCATAGAATGTAGGTGTGTAAAGTCAAAAAATGGAGGTGTGTGAAGTCATAGAATGGAGGTGTTTGAGTCACAGAATGGAGGTGTGTGAAGTCATAGAATGGAGGTGTGTGAAGTCATAGAATGGAGGTGTGTGAAGTCATATATTGGAGGTGTAAAGTTACAGAATGGAGGTGTGTGAAATCACAGAATGGAGGTGTGTGAACTCAGAATGGAGGTGTGGGAAGTCACAAAATGGAGGTGTGTGAAGTCATAGAATGGAGATGTGTGAAGGCAAAGAATGGAGGTGTGTGAAATCATAGAATGGAGGTGTGTGAGGTCACAGAATGGAGGTGTGTGAAGTCACAGAATGGAGGTGTGTGAGGTCACAGAATGGAGGTGTGTGAACACACAATGGAGGTGAGTGAAATCACAGAATGGAGGTGTGTGAAGTCATAGAATGGAGATGTGTGAAGTCACAGAATGGAGGTGTGTGAAGTCATAGAATGGAGGTGTGTGAAGTCACAAAATTGAGGTGTGTGAAGTCCTAGAATGGAGGTGTGTGAAGTCAAAGGATGGTGATGTGTGAAGTAATAGAATGCAGGTGTGTGAAGTCATAAAATGGAGATGTGTGAAGTCACAGAATGGAGCTGTGTGAAATCATAGAATGGAGGTGTGTGAAGTCAGAGAATCGAGGTGTGTGAAGTCACAGAATGGAGGTGCGTGAAGTCACAATGGTGTTGTGTGAAGTCACAGAATTGAGGTGTGTGACGTTACAGAATCGAGGTGTGTGAAGTCATATAATGGAAGTGTGTGAAGTCATAGAATGGAGGTGTGTGAACTCATAGAATGGAGGTGTGTGAAGTCCTGGATTGGATGTGTGTGAAATCAAAGAATGGAGGTGTGGGAAGTGAAAAAATGGAGGTGTGTGAATTCACAGAATGGAGGTGTGTGAAGTCACAGAATGGAAGTGTGTGAAGTCAAAATTGAGGTGTGTGAAGTCACAGAATGGAGGTGTGTGAAGTCACAGAATGGAGGTGTGTGAAGTCAAAATGGAGGTGTGTGAAGTCAAAGAAATAGGTGTGTGAAGTCATAGAATGGAGGTCTGTGAAGTCATGAAATGGAGGTTTGTGAGGTCAAATATTTGAAGTCTGTGAAGTTACAGAAAGGAGGTGTGTGAAGTCATAGAATGGAGGTGTGTGAAGTCATAGAATGGAGGTGTGTGAAGTCACACAAGGCAGGTGTGTGAAGTCACAGAATAGAGTTGTGTGAAATCACAATGGAGGTGTGTGAATTCATAGAATGGAGGTGTGTGAAGTGAAAGAATGGAGGTGTGTGAAGTCAGATTGGAGGTGTTTGAAGTAACAGAATGGAGGTGTGTCAACTCAGAAAGGAGGTGTGTGAAGTCATAGAATGGAGGTGTGTGAAGTCATAGAATAGAGGTGTGTGAAATCATAGAATGGAGGTGTGTGAAGTCACAGTAATGAGGTGTTTGAAGTCAAAATGGAAGTGTGCGAAGTCAGATTGGAGGTGTGTGAAGTCATAGAATGGAGGTGTGTGAAGTCATAGAATGGAGGTGTGTGAAGTCACAGAATGGAGGTGTGTGAACTCATAGAATGGAGGATTGTGAAGTCATGGAATGGAGGTGTGTGAAGTCACAGATGGAGGTGTTTGAAGTCATAGAATGGAGGTGTGTGAAGTCATAGAATGGAGGTGTGTGAAGTCACAGAATGGAGGTGTGTGAACTCAGAATGGAGGTGTGTGAATTCACAGAAGGGAGGTTTGTGAAGTCATGGAATGGATGTTTCTGAAGTAAGAATGAAGGTGTGTGAAGCCATTGAATGGAGGTGTGTGAAGTCAAAATGCAGGTGTGTGAAGTCAAACAATGGAGGTGTGTGAAGTCACAGAATGGAGGTGTGTGACGTCACAGAATGGAGGTGTGTGAAGTCACAGAATGGAAGTGTGTGAAGTAAAAATGGAGGTGTGTGAAGTCAGAGAATGGAGGTGTGTGAAGTCATGGAATGGAGGTTTGTGAAGTCAAACATTGGAAGTGTGTGAAGGTACAGAATGGAGGTGTGTGAAGTCATAGAATGGAGGTGTGTGAAGTCAGAGAATGGAGGTGTGTGAAGTCAGAATGCAGGTGTGTGAAGTCATAGAATGGAGGTGTGTGAAGTCACAGAATGGAGCTGTGTGAAGTAATAGATTGGAAGTGTGTGAAGTCATAGAATGGAGGTGTGTGAAGTCATAGATTGAAGGTGTGTGGAAATCATAGTATGGAGGTGTGTGAAGTAACAGAAAGGAGGTGTGTGAAGTCACAGAATGGAGTTGTGTGAAGTCACAATGGAGGTGTGTGAAGTCATAGAATTGAGGTGTGTGAAATCAAAGTATGGAGGTTTGTTAAGTCATGGAATGGTTTGTGTGTGCAATCATAGAATGGAGGTGTGTGAAGTCACAGAATTGAGGTGTGTAAAGTCACAGAGTGGAGGTGTGTGAAGTCACAGAATGGAGTTGTGTGTGAAGTCATAGAATGGAGGTGTGTGAAGTCACAGAATGCAGGTGTGTGATGTCAGAATGGAGGTGTGTGAAGTCACAGAATGGAGGTATGTGACTTCATAAATGTTGGTGTGTGAAGTCATAGAATGGAGGTGTGAAGTCATAGAATGGAGGTGTGTGAAGTCATAGAATGGAGGTGTGTGAAGTCACAGAAGGCAGGTGTGTGAAGTCACAGAATACAGTTGTGTGAAATCATGGAATGGAGGTGTGTGAAGTCAGAATGCAGGTGTGTGAAGTCATAGAATGCAGGTGTGTGAAGTCATAGAATGGAGGTGTGTGAAGTCATAGATTGGAAGTGTGTGGAAGGCATAGTATGGAGGTGTGTGAAGTCACTGAAAGGAGGTGTGTGAAGTCACAGAATGGATTTGTGTGAAGTCACAATGGAGGTGTGTGAAGTCAAAGAATGGAGGTGTGTGAAGTCATAGAATGGAGGTGTATGAAGTCATGGAATGGAGGTTTGTGTAGTCAAACATTGGAAGTGTGTGAAGGTACAGGATGGAGATGTGTGAAGTCAGAATGGAGATGTGTGAAGTCACATAATGGAGGTGTGGGAAGTCATAGAATGGAGGTGTATGAAGTCATAGAATGGAGGTGTGTGAAGTCAGAATGCAGGTGTGTGAAGTCATAGAATGGAGGTGTGTGAAGTCATAGAATGGAGGTGTGTGAAGTCATAGAATTGAAGTGTGTGAAGTCATAGAATGGAGGTGTGTGAAGTAATAGAATGGAGGTTTGTGAAGTCAGAATGGAGATGTGTGAAGTCACATAACTGAGGTGTGTGAAGTCATAGAATATTGGTGTATGAAGTCCTAGATTGGAGGTGTATGAAGTCATAGAATGGAGGTGTGTGAAGTCAGAATGCAGGTGTGTGAAGTCATAGAATGGAGTGTGTGAAGTCATAGAATTGAGGTGTGTGAAGTCATAGATTGGAAGTCTGTGAAGTCATAGAATGGAGCTGTGGGAAGTCATAGAATGGAGGTGTGTGAAGTCATAGAATGGAGGTGTGTGAAGTCACAGAATCGAGTTGTGTGAAGTCACAATGGAGGTGTGTGAAGTCATAGAATAGAGGTGTGTGAAGAAAGAATAGAGGTGTGCGAAGTCATAGAATGGAGGTGTGTGAAGTCAGAATGGAGGTGTGTGAACTCATAGAATGGAGGTGTGGGAAGTCACAATGGAGGTGTGTGAAGTCATAGAATGAGGGCTTTTGAAGTCACAGAATGGAGGTGTGTGAAGTCATAGAATGGAGGTGTGGGAAGTAAAAATGGAGTTTGTGAACTCATAGAATCAATGTGTGTGAACTCATAGAATGGAAGTGTGTGAAGTCAAAAAATAGAGGTGTGTGAGGTGAAACCATGGAGGTGTGTGAAGTCACAAAATGGATGTGTGTGAAGTCAAAACGGAAGTGTGTGAAGTCCCAAAATGGAGGTGTGTGAAGTCACAGAATGAAGGTGTGTGAAGTCAAAAAGGTGGTGTGTGAAGTCACAAATGGACGTGTGTAAAGTCACAGAATGGAGGTGTGTGAATTCAAAATGGAGGTGTGTGAAGTCAAGGAATGGAGGTGTGTGAAGCCATCGAATGGAGGTATGTAAAGTCATGTCATGGAGGTGTGTGAAGTCACAGAATGGAGGTGTATGAAGTCAGAATTGAGGTGTGCTAAGTCATATAATGGAGGTGTGTGAAGTCAGAATGTATGTGTGTGAAGTCATAGAATGGAGGTGTGTGAAGTCAGAGTGGAGGTGTGTGAACTCATAGCATGGAGGTGTATGAAGTCACAATGGAGGTGTGTGAAGTCATAGAATGGTGGTGTGTGAAGTTACAGAATGGAGGTGTGGAAGTCATAGAATGGAGGTGTGTGAAGTCAGAAATTGAGGTGTGTGAAGTCACAGAATATAGGTGTGGGAATTCAGAATGGAGGTGTGTGAAGTCATAGAATGGAGGTGTGTGAAGTCATGGAATGGAGGTGTGTGAAATCATAGAATGGAGGTGTGTGAAGTCACAGAATGGAGGTGTGTGAACACATAGAATGGAGGTGTGTGAAATCACAATGGAGGTGTGTGAAGTCATAGAATAGAGGTGTGTGAAGTCACAGAAGGAGGTGTGTGAAGTCATAGAAAGGAGCTGTGTGAATTCAGACTGGAGGTGTGTGAAGTCACAGAATGGAGGTTTGTGAAGTCACAGAATGGAGGTGTGTGAAGTCATAGAATGGATGTTTCTGAAGTAAGAATGAAGGTGTGTGAAGTCATAGAACGGAGGTGTGTGAAGTCAAAATGGAGGTGTGTGAACTCCTAGAATATAGATGTGTGACCTCATAGAATGGAGGTGTGTGAAGTCATGGAATGGAGGTGTGTGAAAACCACGAATGGAGGTGTGTGAAATCAGACAATCGAGGTGTGTGAAGTCAGAGAATGGAGGTGTGTGAAGTCACAGAATGGAAGTTTGTGAAATCAAAATTAAGGTGTGTGAAATCACAGAATGGAGGTGTGTGAAGTCACAGAATGGACGTGTGTGAAGTCAAAATTGTGATGTGTGAAGTCACAAATGGAGGTGTGTGAAGTCACAGAATTGTGGTGTGTGCAGTCAAAATGGAGGTGTATGAAGTCAAAGAAAGGAGGTGTGTGAAGTTATAGAATGGAGGTGTATGAAGTCATGGAATGGAGGTTTGTGAAGTCATAGAATGGAGATTTGTGAAGTCATAGAATGGATGTGTGTGAAGTCAGAATGGAGATGTGTGAAGTCACAGAATGGAGGTGTGTGAAGTCAAAGAATATTGGTGTGTGAAGTCATAGAATCGAGGTGTGTGAAGTCTTAGAATGGAGGTGTGTGAAGTCATAGAATTGAGGTGTGTGAAGTCACAGAAGGAAGGTGTGTGAAGTCACAGTATGGAGGTGTGTAAAGTCACAGAGTGGAGGTGTGTGAAGGCACAGAATGGACGGGTGTGAAGTCAAAGAATGGCGGTATGTGAAGTCACAGAATGGAGGGGTGTGAAGTCAGAATAGAGGTGTGCGAAGTCATAGAATGGAGGTGTGTGAAGTCAGAATGGAGCTGTGTGAACTCATAAAATGGAGGTGTGTGAAGTCACAATGGAGGTGTGTGAAGTCATAGAATGAGGACTTTTGAAGTCACAGAATGGAGGTCTGTGAAGTCATAGAATGGAGGTGTGGGAAGTAAAAATGGAGTTTGTGAACTCATAGAATGAATGTGTGTGAACTCATAGAATGGAGGTTGTGAAGTCATGGAATGGAGGTGTGTGAAGTCAAAGAATGGAGGTGTGTGAAGTCAAACAATAGAGGTGTGTGAGGTGAAATCATGGAGGTGTGTGAAGTCACAAAATGGATGTGTGTGAAGTCAAAACGGAAGTGTGTGATGTCCCAAAATGGAGGTGTGTGAAGTCACAGAATGAAGGTGTGTGAAGTCAAAAAGGTGGTGTGTGAAGTCACAAATGGATGTGTGTAAAGTCACAGAATGGAGGTGTGTGAAGTCAAAATGGAGGTGTGTGAAGTCAAAGAATGGAGGTGTGTGAAGTCATCGAATGGAGGTATGTAAAGTCATGTCATGGAGGTGTGTGAAGTCACAGAATGGAGGTGTGTGAAGTCAGAATTGAGGTGTGCTAAGTCATATAATGGAGGTGTGTGAAGTCAGAATGTAGGTGTGTGAAGCATAGAATGGAGGTGTGTGAAGTCAGAATGGAGGTGTGTGAACTCATAGAATGGAGGTGTGTGAAGTCACAATGGAGGTGTGTGAAGTCATAGAATGGTTGTGTGTGAAGTTACAGAATGGAGGTGTGGAAGTCATAGAATGGAGGTGTGTGAAGTCAGAAATTGAGGTGTGTGAAGTCACAGAATATAGGTGTGGGAATTCAGAATGGAGGTGTGTGAAGTCATAGAATGGAGGTGTGTGAAGTCATGGAATGGAGGTGTGTGAAATCATAGAATGGAGGTGTGTGAAGTCACAGAATGGAGGTGTGTGAACACATAGAATGGAGGTGTGTGAAATCACAATGGAGGTGTGTGAAGTCATAGAATAGAGGTGTGTGAAGTCACAGAAGGAGGTGTGTGAAGTCATAGAAAGGAGCTGTGTGAATTCAGAATGGAGGTGTGTGAAGTCACAGAATGGAGGTTTGTGAAGTCACAGAATGGAGGTGTGTGAAGTCATAGAATGGATGTTTCTGAAGTAAGAATGAAGGTGTGTGAAGTCATAGAATGGAGGTTTGTGAAGTCAAAATGGAGGTGTGTGAACTCATAGAATATAGATGTGTGACCTCATAGAATGGAGGTGTGTGAAGTCATGGAATGGAGGTGTTTGAAATCCACGAATGGAGGTGTGTGGAATCAGACAATCGAGGTGTGTGAAGTCACAGAATGTAGGTGTGTGAAGTCACAGAATGGAAGTTTGTGAAGTCAAAATTAAAGTGTGTGAAATCACAGAATGGAGGTGTGTGAAGTCACAGAATGGACGTGTGTGAAGTCAAAATTGTGATGTGTGAAGTCACAAATGGAGGTGTGTGAAGTCACAGAATTGCAGTGTGTGAAGTCAAAATGGAGGTGTATGAAGTCAAAGAAAGGAGGTGTGTGAACTCATAGAATGGAGGTGTATGAAGTCATGGAATGGAGGTTTGTGAAGTCATAGAATGGAGATTTGTGAAGTCATAGAATGGATGTGTGTGAAGTCAGAATGCAGATGTGTGAAGTCACAGAATGGAGGTGTGTGAAGTCAAAGAATATTGGAGTCTGAGGTCATAGAATGGAGGTGTGTGAAATCATAGAATGGAGGTGTGTGAAGTCACAGAAGGAAGGTCTGTGAAGTCTCAGTATGGAGGTGTGTAAAGTCACAGAGTGGAGGTGTGTGAAGGCACAGAATGGAGGGGTGTGAAGTCAAAGAATGGCGGTATGTGAAGTCACAGAATGGAGGGGTGTGAAGTCCGAATAGAGGTGTGCGAAGTCATAGAATGGAGGTGTGTGAAGTCAGAATGGAGCTGTGTGAACTCATAGAATGGAGGTGTGAAGTCACAATGGAGGTGTGTGAAGTCATAGAATGAGGGCTTTTGAAGTCACAGAATGGAGGTGTGTGAAGTCATAGAATGGAGGTGTGGGAAGTAAAAATGGAGTTTGTGAACTCATAGAATGAATGTGTGTGAACTCATAGAATGGAGGTTGTGAAGTCATGGAATGGAGGTGTGTGAAGTCAGAAATTGAGGTGTGTGAAGTCACAGAATATAGGTGTGGGTATTCAGAATGGAGGTGTGTGAAGTCATAGAATGGAGGTGTGTTAAGTCATGGAATGGAGGTTTGTGAAATCATAGAATGGAGGTGTGTGAAGTCACAGAATGGAGGTGTGTGAACACATAGAATGGAGGTGTGTGAAATCACAATGGAGGTGTGTGAAGTCTAGAATAGAGGTGTGTGAAGTCACAGAAGGAGGTGTGTGAAGTCATAGAAAGGAGCTGTGTGAATTCAGAATGGAGGTGTGTGAAGTCACAGAATGGAGGTTTGTGAAGTCACAGAATGGAGGTGTGTGAAGTCATAGAATGGATGTTTCTGAAGTAAGAATGAAGGTGTGTGAAGTCATAGATTGGAGGTGTGTGAAGTCAAAATGGAGGTGTTTGAACTCATAGAATATAGATGTGTGACCTCATAGAATGGAGGTGTGTGAAGTCATGGAATGGAGGTTTGTGAAGTTATAGAATGGAGATTTGTGAAGTCATAGAATGGATGTGTGTGAAGTCAGAATGGAGATGTGTGATGTCACAGAAAGGAGGTGTGTGAAGTCAAAGAATATTGGTGTGTGAAGTCATAGAATGGAGGTGTGTGAAGTCTTAGATTGGAGGTGTGTGAAGTCATAGAATGGAGGTGTGTGAAGTCACAGAAAGAAGGTGTGTGAAGTCATAGAATGGAGGTGTGTAAAGTCACAGAGTGGAGGTGTGTGAAGGCACAGAAGGGAGGGGTGTGAAGTCAAAGAATGGCGGTATGTGAAGTCACAGAATGGAGGGGTGTGAAGTCAGAATAGAGGTGGGCGAAGTCATAGAATGGAGGTGTGTGAAGTCAGAATGGAGCTGTGTGAACTCGTAGAATGGAGGTGTGTGAAGTCACAATGGAGATGTGTGAAGTCATAGAATGGTGGTTTTTGAAGTCACAGAATGGAGGTGTGTGAAGTCATAGAATGGAGGTGTGTGAAGTCAGATTGGAGGTATGTGACGTCACAGAATGGAGGGGTGTCAACTCAGAAAGGAGGTATTTGAAGTCACAGAATGGAGGTGTGGGAAATCATAGAATGGAGGTGTGTGAAGTCACAGAATTCAGGTGTATGAAGTCAGAATGGAGGTGTGTGTATTCAGAATACAGAGACTGGAGGTGTGTGAAGTCACAATGCAGGTGTGTGAACTGATAGAACGTAGGTGTGTGAAGTCACAATGTAGGTGTGTGAAGTCATAGAATGGAGGTGTGTGAAGTCATAGAATGGAGGTGTGTGAAGTCACAAAATGGAGGTGTGTGAAGTCAAAGAATGGATATGTGTGAAGTCACAGAATGGAGGTGTGTGAAATCGTAGAATGGAGGTGTGTGCAGTCAGAGAATCGAGGTGTGTGAAGTCACAGAATGGAGGTGTGTGAAGTCACAGAATGGAGGTGTGTGAACTCACAATGGAGGTGAGTGAAGTCACAGAATGGAGGTGTGTGAAGTCATAGAATGGAAGTGTGTAAAGTCATAGAATGGAGGTGTGTGATGTCAGAATGGAAGTGTGTGAAGTCACAGAATGGAGGTATGTGCCGTCATAAATGTTGGTGTGTGAAGTCATAGAATGGAGGTGTGAAGTCATAGAATGGAGGTGTGTGAAGTCATAGAATGGATGTGTGAAGTCACAGAAGGCAGGTGTGTGAAGTCACAGAATAGAGTTGTGTGAAGTCACAATGGAGGTGTGTGAAGTCATAGAATGGAGTTGTGTGTAGTCACAGAGTGTAGGTGTGTAAAGTCACAGAGTGGTGGTGTCTGAAGTCTCAGAATGGACGTGTGTGAGGTCAGATTGGAGGTGTGTGAAGTAACAGAATGGAGGTGTTTCAACTCAGAAAAGAGGTGTGTGAAGTCATAGAATGGAGGTGTGTGAAGTCCTAGAATGCAGGTGTGTGAAATCATGAATGGAGGTGTGGTAAGCCACAGAAATGAGGTGTTTGAAGTCAAAATGGAACTGTGTGAAGTCAGAATGGAGGTGTGTGAAGTCATAGAATGGAGGTGTGTGAAGTCATAGGATGGAGGTGTGTGAACTTAGAATGGAGGTGTGTGAATTCACAGAAGGGAGGTTTGTGAAGTCATAGAATAGATGTTTCTGATTTAAGAATGAAGGTGTGTGAATTCATAGAATGGAGGTGTGTGAAGTCAAAATGCAAGTGTGTGAAGTCAACCAATGGAGGTGGGTTAAATCACAGAATGGAGGTGTGTGAAGTCACAGAATGGAAGTGTGTGAAGTCAAAATGGAGGTGTATGAAGTCAGAGAATGGAGGTGTGTGAAGTCAGAGAATGGAAGTGTGTGAAGTCATAGAATGGAGGTGTGTCAAGTCAGAATGGAGTTGTGTGAAGGCACAGAATGGAGGTGTGTGAAGTCATAGAATGTTGGTGTGTGAAGTCATACAATGGAGGTGTATGAAGTCATAGAATGGAGGTGTGTGAAGTCATAGAATGGAGGTGTGTGAATTCATAGAATGGAGGTTTGTGAAGTCACAGATTGAGGTGTGTGAAGTCAGAATGGAGGTGTGTGAAGTCAGAATGGAGGTGTGTATAGTCATAGAATGGAGGTGTGTGAAGTCACAATGCAGGTGTTTGAACTCAGATTATGGAGGTGTGTGAAGTCACAATGTAGGTGAGTGAAGTCATAGAGTGTATGTGTGTAAAGTCAAAAAATTGAGGTGTGTGAAGTCATAGAATGGAGGTGTTTGAGTCACAGAATGGAGGTGTGTGAAGTCATAGAATGGAGGTGTGTGAAGTCATAGAATGGAGATGTGTGAAGTCATATATTGGAGGTGTGTGAAGTTACAGAATGGAGGTGTATGAAGTCACAGAATGGAGGTGTGTGAAGTCATAGAATGGAGATGTGTGAAGGCACAGAATGGAGGTGTGTGAAATCATAGAATGGAGGTGTGTGAAGTCAGAGAATCGAGGTGTGTGAAGTCACAGAATGGAGGTGTGTGAGGTCACAGAATGGAGGTGTGTGAACACACAATGGAAGTGAGTGAAGTCACAGAATGGAGGTGTGTGAAGTCGTAGAATGGAGGTGTGTGAAGTCAGAATGGAGCTGTGTGAACTCGTAGAATGCAGGTGTGTGAAGTCACAATGGAGATGTGTGAAGTCATAGAATGGTGGTTTTTGAAGTCACAGAATGGAGGTGTGTGAAGTCATAGAATGGAGGTGTGTGAAGTCAGATTGGAGGTATGTGAAGTCACAGAATGGAGGTGTGTCAACTCAGAAAGGAGGTATGTGAAGTCATAGAATGGAGGTGTGTGAAGTCAAACAATGGAGGTGTGGGAAATCATAGAATGGAGGTGTGTGAAGAGAAAGCACTGAAGTGTGTGAAGTCAGAATGCAGGTGTATGTATTCAGAATGGAGGTGTGTGAAGTCAGAGACTGGAGGTGTGTGAAGTCACAATGTAGGTGTGTGAAGTCATAGAATGGAGGTGTGTGAAGTCTTAGAATGGAGGAGTGTGAAGTCACAAAATGGAGGTGTGTGAAGTCATATAATGGAGGTGTGTGATGTCATAGAATGGAGATGTGTGAACTCAGAATGGAGGTGTGTGAAGTCACAGAATTGAGGTGTGTGAAGTCACACAATGGAGGTGTGTGAAATCGTAGAATGGAGGTGTGTGAAGTCACAGAATCGAGGTGTGTGAAGTCACAGAATGGAGGTGTGAGAAGTCACAGAATGGAAGTGTGTGAAGTCATAGATGAAGGTGTGTGATTTCAGAATGGAGGTGTGTGAAGTCACAGAATGGAGGTATGTGACGTCATAAATGTTGGTGTGTGAAGTCATAGAATGGAGGTGTGAAGTCATAGAATGGAGGTGTGTGAAGTCATAGAATGGAGGTGTGTGAAGTCACAGAAGGCAGGTGTGTGAAGTCACAGAATAGAGTTGTGTGAAGTCACAATGTAGGTGTGTGAATTCATAGAATGAAGGTGTGTGAAGTCAAAGAATGGAGGTGTGTGAAGTCATAGAAGGTAGGTGTGTGAAATCACAAAATGGAGTTGTGTGTAGTCACTGAGTGTAGGTGTGCAAAGTCACAGAGTGGAGGTGTGTGAAGTCTCGGAATGGAGGTGGTGAAGTCATAGAATGGAGGTGTTTGAAGTCATAGAGTGTTGGTTTTTGAAGACACAGAATGGAGGTGTGTGAAGTCATTGAATGGAGGTGTGTGACGTCAGATTGGAGGTGTGCGAAGTAACAGAATGGACGTGTGTCAACTCAGAAAGGAGGTGTGTGAAGTCATATAGTGGAGGTGTGTGAAGTTATAGAATGCAGGTGTGTGAAATCATAGAATGGAGGTGTGTGAAGTCATAGAATGGAGGTGTGTGAAGTCACAGAATGGAGGTGTGTGAACTCATACAATGGAGGAGTGTGAAGTCAGAATGGAGGTGTGTGAAGTCACAGATGGAGGTGTGTGAAATCATAGAATGGAGGTGTGTGAAGTCAGAGAATGGAGGTGTGTGAAGCCACAGAATGGAGGTGTGTAAACTCAGAATGGAGGTGTGTGAATTCACAGAAGGTAGGTTTGTGTATTCATAGAATGGATGTTTCTGAAGTAAGAATGAAGGTGTGTGAAGTCATAGAATGGAGGTGTGTGAAGTCAAAATGCAGGTGTGTGAAGTCAAACAATGGATGTGTGTTAAGTCACAGAATGAAGGTGTGTGAAGTCACAGAATGGAAGTGTGTGAAGTCCAAATGGAGGTGTGTGAAGTCAGAGAATGGAGGTGTGTGAAGTCATAGAATGGAGGTGTGTGAAATCATAGAATGGAGGTGTGTGAAATCACAGATTGAGGTGAGTGAAGTCAGAATGGAGGTGTGTGAAGTCAGAATGGAGGTGTGTAAAGTCATAGAATGGAGGTGTGTGAAGTCACAATGCAGGTGTGTGAACTCAGAGAAAGAAGGTGTGTGAAGTCATAGAATGGAGGTGTGTAAAGCCATAGAATGTAGGTGTGTAAAGACAAAAAATGGAGATGTGTGAAGTCATACAATGGAGGTGCTTGAGTCAAAAATTGGAGGTGTGTGAACTCAGAATTCAGTTGTGGGAAGTCATAAAATGGAGGTGTGTGAAGTCAGAGAATGGAGATGTGTTAAGGCACAGAATGGAGTTGTGTGAAATCATAGAATGGAGGTGTGTGAAGACAGAGAATCGAGGTGTGTGAAGTCACAGAATGGAGGTGTGTGAGGTCACAGAATGGAGGTGTGTGAACACACAATGGAGGTGAGTGAAGGCACAGAATGGAGGTGTGTGAAGTCATAGAATGGAGGTGTGTGAAGTCACAAAATGGAGGTGTGAGAAGTCATAGAATGGAGGTGTGTGAAGTCAAAGGATGGAGGTTTGTGAAGTCATAGAATGCAGGTGTGTGAAGTCATGAAATGGAGATGTGTGAAGTCACAGAATGGAGCTGTGTGAAATCATAGAATGGAGGTGTGTGAAGTCAGAGAATCGAGGTGTGTGAAGTCATAGAATGGAGTTGTGTGACGTCAAAGAATCGAGGTGTGTGAAGTCATATAATGGAAGTGTGTGAAGTCATAGAATGGAGGTGTGTGAACTGAGAATGGAGGTGTGTGAAATCATGGACTGGACGTGTGTGAAATCAAAGAATGGAGGTGTGGGAAGTGAAAAAATGGAGGTGTGTGAAGTCACAGAATGGAAGTGTGTGAGGTCAAAATTGAGGTGTGTGAAGTCACAGAATGGAGGTGTGTGAAGTCACAGAATGGAGGTGTGTGAAGTCAAAATGGAGGTGTGTGAAGTCAAAGAAAGAGGTGTGTGAAGTCATAGAATGGGGTCTGTGAAGTCATGGAATGGAGGTTTGTGAGGTCAAATATTTGAAGTGTGTGAAGTTACAGAAAGGAGGTGTGTGAAGTCATAGAATGGAGGTGTGTGAAGTCATAGAATGGAGGTGTGTGAAGTCACAGAAGGCAGGTGTGTGAAGTCACAGAATAGAGTTGTGTGAAATCACAATGGAGGTGTGTGAATTCATAGAATGGAGATGTGTGAAGTGAAAGAATGGAGTTGTGTGAAGTCATAGAATGGAGGTGTGTGAAATCACAGAATAGATTTGTGTGTAGTCACAGAGTGGAGGTGTGTAAAGTCACAGATTGGAGGTGTGTGAAGTCAGACTGGAGGTGTGTGAAGTAACAGAATGGAGGTGTGTCAACTCAGAAAGGAGGTGTGTGAAGTCATAGAATGGAGGTGTGTGAAGTCATCGAATGGAGGTGTTTGAAGTCATAGAATGTTGGTTTTTGAAGTCACAGAATGGAGGTGTGTGAAGTCATAGAATGGAGGTGTGTGAAGTCAGATTGGAGGTGAGTGAAGTAACAGGATGGAGGTGTGTCAACTCAGAAAGGAGGTGTGTGAAGTCATAGAATGGAGGTGTGTGAAGTCATAGATTGGAGGTGTGTGAAATCATAGAATGGAGGTCTGTGAAGTCACAGAAATGAGGTGTTTGAAGTCAAAATGGAAGTGTGTGAAGTCAGAATGGAGGTGTGTGATGTCATAGAATGGAGGTGTGTGAAGTCACAGAATGGAGGTTTGTGAACTCATACAATGGAGGAGTGTGAAGTCATGGAATGGAGGTGTGTGAAGTCACAGATTGAGGTGTGTGAAGTCATAGAATGGAGGTGTGTGAAGTTACAGAATGGAGGTGTGTGAAGTCACAGAATGGAGGTGTGTGAACTCAGAATGGAGGTGTGTGAATTCACAGAAGGGAGGTTTGTGGAGTCATAGAATGGATGTTTCTGAAGTAAGAATGAAGGTGTGTGAAGCCATAAAATGGAGGTGTGTGAAGTCAAACAATGGAGGTGTGTGAAGTCACAGAATGGAGGTGTGTGAAGTCACAGAATGGAAGTGTGTGAAGTCAAAATGGAGGTGTGTGAAGTCAGAGAATGGCGGTGTGTGAAGTCAAATCATGGACGTGTGTGAAGTCAAAATTTTGGTGAGTGAAGTCACAAATGCAGGTGTGTGAAGTCACAGAATGGAGGTGTGTGAAATCAAAATGGAGGTGTGTGAAGTCAAACAATGGATGTGTTTGAAGTCATAGAATGGAGGTGTATGAAGTCATGGAATGGAGGTTTGTGAAGTCAAACATTGGAAGTGTGTAAAGTTCCAGAATGGAGGTGTGTGAAGTCATCGAATGGAGGTGTGTGAAGTCAGAGAATGGAGGTGTGTGAAGTCAGAAAGCAGGTTTGTGAAGTCATAGAATGGAGGTGTGTGAAGTCATAGAATGGAGGTGTGTGAAGTCATAGATTGGAAGCGTGTGAAGTCATAGAATGGAGGTGTGTGAAGTCATAGATTGAAGGTGTGTGGAAGTCATAGTATGGAGATGTGTGAAGTCACACAAAGGAGGTGTGTGAAGTCACAGAATGGAGTTGTGTGAAGTCACAATAGAGGTGTGTGAAGTCATAGAATGGAGTTGTGTGAAATCAAAGAATGGAGGTTTGTTAAGTCATAGAATGGATTGTGTGTGAAATCATAGAATGGAGGTGTGTGAATCACAGAATTGAGGTGTGTAAAGTCACAGAGTGGAGGTGTGTGAAGTCATAGATTGGAAGTGTGTGAAGTCATAGAATGGAGGTGTGTGAAGTCATAGAAAGGAGGAGTGTGAAGTCAGAATGGAGATGTGTAGTCACATAATGGCGGTGTGTGAAGTCATAGAATGTTGGTGTGTGAAGTCATAGAATGGAGGTGTATGAAGTCATAGAATGGAGGTGTGTGAAGTCAGAATGCAGGTGTGTGAAGTCATAGAATGGAGGTGTGTGAAGTCATAGAATGGAGGTGTGTGAAGTCATAGATTGGAAGTGTGTGAAGTCATAGAATGGAGGTGTGTGTAGTCTTAGAATGGAGGTGTGTGAAGTCACAGAAGGGAGGTGTGTGAAGTCACAGAATCGAGTTGTGTGAAGTCACAATGGAGGTGTGTGAAGTCATAGAATGGAGGTGTGTGAAGTCAGAATAGAGGTGTGCGAAGTCATAGAATGGAGGTGTGTGGAGTCAGAATGGAGCTGTGTGAAGTCTTAGAATTCAGGTGTGTGAAGTCAGAATGGAGGTGTATGAACTCATACAATGGAGGTGTGTGAAGTCACAAAGGAGGTGTGTGAAGTCATAGAATGGGGGTTTTTGCAGTCACAGAATGGAGGTGTGTGAAGTCATAGAATGCAGGTGTGGGAAGTAAAAATGGAGTTTGTGAACTCATAGAATAAAGGTGTGTGAACTCATAGAATGGAGGTTGTGAAGTCATGGAATGGAGGTGTGTGAAGTCAAACAATGGAGGTGTGTGAAGTCAAAGAATGGAGGTGTGTGAAGTCAAATAATAGAGGTGTGTGAAGTCAAACAATGGAGGTCTGTGAAGTCACAGAATGGATGTGTGTGAAGTCAAAACGGAGGTGTGTGAAGTCACAAAATGGAGGTGTGTGAAGTCACAGAATGAAGGATTGTGAAGTCAAAAAGGTGGTGTGTGAAGTCACAAATGGACATGTGTAAAGTCACAGAATGGAGGGGTGTGAGGTCAAAATGGAGGTGTATGAAGTCAAAGAATGGAGGTGTGTGAAGTCATTGAATGGAGGTATGTAAAGTCATGTCATGGAGGTGTGTGAAGTCACAGAATGGAGGTGTGTGAAATCAGAACTGAGGTGTGCTAAGTCATAGAATGGAGGTGTGTGAAGTCAGAATGGAGGTGTGTGAACTCATAGAACGGAGGTGTGTGAAGTCAGAATGGAGGTGTGTGAACTCATAGATTGGAGGTATGTGAAGTCACAATGGAGGTGTGTGAAGTCATAGAATGGTGGTATGTGAAGTTACAGAATGGAGGTGTGGAAGTCATAGAATGGAGGTGTGTGAAGTCAGAAATTGAGGTGTGTGAATTCACAGAATAGAGGTGTGTGAATTCAGGATGGAGGTGTGTGAAGTCATATAATGGAGGTGTGTGAAGTCATGGAATGGAGGTGTGTGAAATCATAGAATGGAGGTGTGCCAAGTCACAGAATGGAGGTGTGTGAAGTCAGAATGGAGGTGTGTGAAGTGATAGAATTGAGGTGTGTAAAGTCAGAATGGAGGTGTGTGAACACATAGAAGGGAGGTGTGTGAAATCACAATGGAGGTGTGTGAAGTCATAGAATAGAGGTGAGTGAAGTCACAAGGAGGTGTGTGAAGTCATAGAAAGGAGCTGTGTGAATTCATAATGAAGGTGTGTGAAGTCACAGAATGGAGATTTGTGAAGACACAGAATGGGGGTTTGTGAGGTCATAGAATGGATGTTTGTGAAGTAAGAATGAAGGTGTGTGAAGTCATAGACTGGAGGTGTGTGAAGTCAAAATGGAGGTGTGTGAACTCATAGAATAGAGATGTGTGACATCATAGAATGGAGATGTGTGAAGTCATGGAATGGAGGTGTGTGAAATCCAAGAATAGAGGAGTGCGAAATCAAACAATGGAGGTGTGTGAAGTCACAGAATGGAGGTGTGTGAAGTCACATAATGGAAGTGTGTGAAGTCAAAATTGAGGTGTGTGAAGTCACAGAATGGAGGTGTGTGAAGTCACAGAATGGAGGTGAGTGAAGTCAAAATTGTGATGTGTGAAGTCACAAATGAAGGTGTGTGAAGTCATAGAATTGTGGTGTGTGAAGTCAAAATGGAGGTGTGTGAAATCAAAGAAAGGAGGGGTGTGAAGTCATAGAATGGAGGTGTATGAAGTCATGGAATGGAGGTTTGTGAAGTCATAGAATAGAGATTTGTGAAGTCATAGAATGGATGTGTGTGAAGTCAGAATGAAGATGTGTGAAGTCACAGAATGGAGGTGTGTGAAGTCAAAGAATATTGGTGTGTGAAGTCATAGAATGGAGGTGTGTGAAGTCTAGAATGGAGGTGTGTGAAGTCATAGAATGGAGGTGTGAGAAGTCACAGAAAGGAGGTGTGTGAAGTCACAGAATGGAGGTTTGTAAACCCACAGAGTGGACGTGTGTGAAGGCACAGAATGGAGGGGTGTGAAGTCAAAGAATGGAGGTATGTGAAGTCACAGAATGGAGGGGTGTGAAGTCAGAATAGAGGTGGACGAAGTCATAGAATGGAGATCTGTGAAGTCAGAATGGAGCTGTGTTAACTCATAGAACGGAGGTGTGTGAAGTCACAATGGAGATGTGTGAAGTCATAGAATGGTGGTTTTTGAAGTCACCGAATGGAGGTGTGTGAAGTCATAGAATGGAGGTGTGTGAAGTCAGATTGGAGGTATGTGAAGTCACAGAATGGAGGTGTGTCAACACAGAAAGCAGGTATGTGAAGTCATAGAATGGAGGTGTGTGAAATCAAAGAATGGAGGTGTGGGAAATCATAGAATGGAAGTGTGTGAACTCACAGAATTGAGGTGTGTGAAGTCAGAATGGAGGTGTGTGAAGCCACAATGCAGGTGTGTGAACTGATAGAACGTAGGTGTGTGAAGTCACAATGTAGGTGTGTGAAATCATAGAATGGAGGTGTGTTTAGTCATAGAATGGAGGTGTTTGAAGCCACAATATGGAGGTGTGTGAAGTCATATAATGTAGGTGTGTGAAGTCACAGAATGGAGGTGTGTGAAGTCAGAATGGAGGTGTGTGAAGTCACAGAATGGAGGTGTGTGAAGTCATAGAATGGAGATGTGTGAAATCAGAGAATGGAGGTGTGTGAAATCGTAGAATGGAGGTGTGTGAAGTCAGAGAATCGAAGGGTGTGAAGTCACAGAATGGAGGTGTGTGAAGTCACAGAACTGAGGTGTGTGAACTCACAATGGAGGTGAGTGAAGTCACAGAATGGAGGTGTGTGAAGTAATAGAATGGAAGTGTGTGAAGTCATAGAATGGAGGTGTGTGATGTCAGAATGGAGGTGTGTGAAGTCACAGAATGGAGGTATGTGACGTCATAAATGTTGGTGTGTGAAGTCATAGAATGGAAGTGTGAAGTCATAGAACGGAGGTGTGTGAAGTCATAGAATGGAGGTGTGTGAAGTCACAGAAGGCAGGTGTGTGAAGTCACAGAATAGAGTTGTGTGAAGTCACAATGGAGGTGTGTGAATTCATAGAATTGAGGTGTGTGAAGTCAAAGAACGGAGGTGTGTGAAGTCATAGAATGGAGGTGTGTGAAATCACAGAATGGAGTTGTGTGTAGTCACAGAGTGGAGGTGTGTAAAGTCACAGAGTGGAGATGTGTGAAGTCTCAGAATGGAGGTGTGCGAAGTCATAGAATGGAGGTGTGTGAAGTCAGATTGGAGGTGTGTGATGTAACAGAATGGAGGTGTGTCAACTCAGAAAGGAGGTGTGTGAAGTCATAGAATGGAGTTGTGTGAAGTCATAGAACGGAGGTGTGTGAAATCATAGAATGGAGGTGTGTGAAGTCACAGAAATGAGGTGTTTGAAGTCAATATAGAGGTGTGTGAAGACAGAATGGAGTGTTGTGAAGTCATAGAATGGAGGTGTGTGAAGTCATAGAATGGAGGTGTGTGAACTCACAGAATGGAGGTGTGTGAACTCAGAATGGAGGTGTGTGAATTCACAGAAGGGAGGTTTGTGAAGTCATAGAATGGATGTTTCTGAAGTAAGAATGAATGTGTGTGAAGTCATAGAATGGAGGTGTGTGAAGTCATAGAATGGAGGTGTGTGAAGTCATAGATTGAAGATGTGTGGAAGTCACAGTATGGAGGTGTGTGAAGTCACAGAAAGGAGGTGTGTGAAATCACAGAATGGATTTGTGTGAAGTCACAATGGAGGTGTGTGAAGTCATAGAATGGAGGTGTGTGAAATCAAAGAATGGAGGTTTGTGAAGTCATAGAATGGATTGTGTGAGAAATCATAGAATGGAGGTGTGTGAAGTCACAGAATTGAGGTGTGTAAAGTCACAGAGTGGAGGTTTGTGAAGTCACAGAATGGAGTTTTGTGAGAAGTCACAGAATGGAGGTGTGTGAAGTCACAGAATGCAGGTGTGTGAAGTCAGAATAGAGGTGTGCGAAGTCATAGAATGGAGGTGTGTGAAGTCAGAATGGAGCTGTGTGAAGTCATAGAATGGAAGTGTGTGAGGTCAGAATGGAGGTGTGTAAACTCATAGAATGGAGGTGTATGAAGTCACAATGGAGGTGTGGGAAGTCACAGAATGGATGTGTAAGAACTTAGAAAGGAGGTGTGTGAAGTATTAGAATGGAGGTAAGTGAAGTCATAGAATGGAGGTGTGTGAAATCATAGAATGGAGGTGTGTGAATGCACAGAATAGTGGTGTGTGAAGTCAGAATGGAGGTGTCTGAAGTCACAGAATGGAGGTGTGTGAAGACACAGAATGGAGGTGTGTGAACTCAGAGAGGAGGTGTGTGAAGTCACAGAATGGTCGTGTGTGAAGTCATAGAAGGGATGTGTGTGAAGTCATAGAATGGAGGTGTGTGAAATCAAAGAATGGAGGTTTGTGAAGTCATAAAATGGATTGTGTGAGAAATCATAGAATGGATGTGTGTGAAGTCACAGAATGGAGGTGTGTAAAGTCACAGAGTGGAGGTGTGTGAAGTCACAGAATGGAGTTTTGTGTGAAGTCACAGAATGGAGGTGTGTGAAGTCACAGAATGCAGGTGTGTGAAGTCAGAATAGAGGTGTGCGAAGTCATAGAATGGAGGTGTTTGAAGTCAGAATGGAGCTGTGTGAAGTCATAGAATTGAAGTGTGTGAAGTCAGAATGGAGGTGTGTAAACTCATAGAATGGAGGTGTATGAAGTCACAATGGAGGTGTGGGAAGTCACAGAATGGATGTGTAAGAACTCAGAAAGGAGGTGTGTGAAGTCTTAGAATGGAGGTCTGTGAAGTCATAGAATGGATGTATGTGAAGTCATAGAATAGAGGTGTGTGAAGTCACAATATGGAGGTGTGTGAAGTCATATAATGGAGGTGTGTGAATTCACAGAATTGAGGTGTGTGAAGTCAGAATGGAGGTGTGTGAAGTCAGAGTGGAGGTGTGTGAATTCAGAGAATGGAGGTGTGTGAAGTCACAATGCAGGTGTGTGAACTCATAGAATGGAGGTGTGTGAAGTCACAATGTAGGTTTCTGAAGTCATAGAATGGAGGTGTGTGAAGTCATAGAATGGAGGTGTGTGAAGTCACAGAATGGAGGTTTGTGAAGGCATAGAATGGAGGTGTGTGAAGTCATAGAATGGAGGTGTGTGAAGTCATAGAATGGAGGTGTGTGAAGTCACAGAATGGAGGTGTGTGAAGTCACAGTATGGAGGTGTGTGAACTCAGATTTGAGGTGTGTGAAGTCACAGAATGGAGGTGTGTGAAGTCAAAGAAGGAGGTGTCTGAAGTCACAGAATGGAGGTTTGTGAAGACACAGAATGGAGGTGTGTGAACTCACAGAGGAGGTGTGTGAAGTCACAGAATGGAGGTGTGTGAAGTCATAGAATGGAAGTGTGTGAAGTCATAGAATGGAGGCGTGTGAAGTCAGAATGGAGGTGTGTGAAGTCACAGAATGGAGGTGTGTGAACTCAGAATGGAGGTGTGTGAAGTCACAGAATGGAGGTTTGTGAAGTCATAGTCGGGAGGTGTGTGAAGTCATAGAATGGATGTTGCTGAAGTAAGAATGAAGATGTGTGAAGTCACAGAATGGAGGTGTCTGAAGTCATAGAATGGATGTTGCTGAAGTAAGAATGAAGGTGTGTGAACTCATAGAATGGAGGTGTGTGAACTCATAGAATGGAGGTGTGTGAAGTCAGATTGGAGGTGTGTGATGTAACAGAATGGAGGTGTGTCAACTCAGAAAGGAGGTGTGTGAAGTCATAGAATGGAGTTGTGTGAAGTCATAGAACGGAGGTGTGTAAAATCATAGAATGGAGGTGTGTGAAGTCACAGAAATGAGGTGTTTGAAGTCAATATAGAGGTGTGTGAAGACAGAATGGAATTGTGTGAAGTCATAGAATGGAGGTGTGTGAAGTCATAGAATGGAGGTGTGTGAACTCACAGAATGGAGGTGTGTGAATTCATAGAATGGAGGAGTGTGAAGTCATAGAATGGAGGTGTGTGAAGTCACAGAATGGAGGTGTGTGAAGTCACAGAATGGAGGTGTGTGAACTCAGAATGGAGGTGTGTGAATTCACAGAAGGGAGGTTTGTGAAGTCATAGAATGGATGTTTCTGAAGTAAGAATGAATGTGTGTGAAGTCATAGAATGGAGGTGTGTGAAGTCAAAATGCAGGTGTGTGAAGTCAAACAATGGAGGTGTGTGAAGTCACAGAATGGAGGTGTGTGAAGTCACAGAATGGAAGTGTGTGAAGTCAAAATGGAGGTGTTTGAAGTCAGAATGGAGGTGTGTGAAGTCAAAGAGTGGACGTGTGTGAAGTCAAAATTGTGGTGTGTGAAGTCACAAATGCAGATGTGTGAAATCAGAGAATGGAGGTGTGTGAAGTCAAAATGGAGGTGTGTGAAGTCAAAGACTGGATTTGTTTGAAGTCATAGAATGGAGGTGTATGAAGTCATGGAATGGAGGTTTGTGAAGCCAAATATTGGGAGTGTGTGAAGTTACAGAATGGAGGTGTGTGAAGTCATAGAATGGAGGTGTGTGAAGTCGTAGAATGGAGGTGTGTGAAGTCATAGATTGAAGATGTGTGGAAGTCACAGTATGGAGGTGTGTGAAGTCACAGAAAGGAGGTGTGTGAAATCACAGAATGGATTTGTGTGAAGTCACAATGGAGGTGTGTGAAGTCATAGAATGGAGGTGTGTGAAATCAAAGAATGGAGGTTTGTGAAGTCATAGAATGGATTGTGTGAGAAATCATAGAATGGAGGTGTGTGAAGTCACAGAATGGACGTGTGTAAAGTCACAGAGTGGAGGTTTGTGAAGTCACAGAATGGAGTTTTTTGTGAAGTCACAGAATGGAGGTGTGTGAAGTCACAGAATGCAGGTGTGTGAAGTCAGAATAGAGGTGTGCGAAGTCATAGAATGGAGGTGTGTGAAGTCAGAATGGAGCTGTGTGAAGTCATAGAATGGAAGTGTGTGAGGTCAGAATGGAGGTGTGTAAACTCATAGAATGGAGGTGTATGAAGTCACAATGGAGGTGTGGGAAGTCACAGAATGGATGTGTAAGAACTTAGAAAGGAGGTGTGCGAAGTCTTAGAATGGAGGTAAGTGAAGTCATAGAATGGAGGTGTGTGAAATCATAGAATGGAGGTGTGTGAATGCACAGAATTGAGGTGTGTGAAGTCAGAATGGAGGTGTCTGAAGTCACAGAATGGAGGTGTGTGAAGACACAGAATGGAGGTGTGTGAACTCAGAGAGGAGGTGTGTGAAGTCACAGAATGGTCGTGTGTGAAGTCATAGAAGGGATGTGTGTGAAGTCATAGAATGGAGGTGTGTGAAATCAAAGAATGGAGGTTTGTGAAGTCATAAAATGGATTGTGTGAGAAATCATAGAATGGATGTGTGTGAAGTCACAGAATGGAGGTGTGTAAAGTCACAGAGTGGAGGTGTGTGAACTCAGAATGGAGGTGTGTGAAGTCACAGAATGGAGGTTTGTGAAGTCATAGTCGGGAGGTGTGTGAAGTCATAGAATGGATGTTGCTGAAGTAAGAATGAAGATGTGTGAAGTCACAGAATGGAGGTGTCTGAAGTCATAGAATGGATGTTGCTGAAGTAAGAATGAAGGTGTGTGAACTCATAGAATGGAGGTGTGTGAACTCATAGAATGGAGGTGTGTGAAGTCAGATTGGAGGTGTGTGATGTAACAGAATGGAGGTGTGTCAACTCAGAAAGGAGGTGTGTGAAGTCATAGAATGGAGTTGTGTGAAGTCATAGAACGGAGGTGTGTAAAATCATAGAATGGAGGTGTGTGAAGTCACAGAAATGAGGTGTTTGAAGTCAATATAGAGGTGTGTGAAGACAGAATGGAATTGTGTGAAGTCATAGAATGGAGGTGTGTGAAGTCATAGAATGGAGGTGTGTGAACTCACAGAATGGAGGTGTGTGAATTCATAGAATGGAGGAGTGTGAAGTCATAGAATGGAGGTGTGTGAAGTCACAGAATGGAGGTGTGTGAAGTCACAGAATGGAGGTGTGTGAACTCAGAATGGAGGTGTGTGAATTCACAGAAGGGAGGTTTGTGAAGTCATAGAATGGATGTTTCTGAAGTAAGAATGAATGTGTGTGAAGTCATAGAATGGAGGTGTGTGAAGTCAAAATGCAGGTGTGTGAAGTCAAACAATGGAGGTGTGTGAAGTCACAGAATGGAGGTGTGTGAAGTCACAGAATGGAAGTGTGTGAAGTCAAAATGGAGGTGTTTGAAGTCAGAATGGAGGTGTGTGAAGTCAAAGAGTGGACGTGTGTGAAGTCAAAATTGTGGTGTGTGAAGTCACAAATGCAGATGTGTGAAATCAGAGAATGGAGGTGTGTGAAGTCAAAATGGAGGTGTGTGAAGTCAAAGACTGGATTTGTTTGAAGTCATAGAATGGAGGTGTATGAAGTCATGGAATGGAGGTTTGTGAAGCCAAATATTGGGAGTGTGTGAAGTTACAGAATGGAGGTGTGTGAAGTCATAGAATGGAGGTGTGTGAAGTCGTAGAATGGAGGTGTGTGAAGTCATAGATTGAAGATGTGTGGAAGTCACAGTATGGAGGTGTGTGAAGTCACAGAAAGGAGGTGTGTGAAATCACAGAATGGATTTGTGTGAAGTCACAATGGAGGTGTGTGAAGTCATAGAATGGAGGTGTGTGAAATCAAAGAATGGAGGTTTGTGAAGTCATAGAATGGATTGTGTGAGAAATCATAGAATGGAGGTGTGTGAAGTCACAGAATGGACGTGTGTAAAGTCACAGAGTGGAGGTTTGTGAAGTCACAGAATGGAGTTTTTTGTGAAGTCACAGAATGGAGGTGTGTGAAGTCACAGAATGCAGGTGTGTGAAGTCAGAATAGAGGTGTGCGAAGTCATAGAATGGAGGTGTGTGAAGTCAGAATGGAGCTGTGTGAAGTCATAGAATGGAAGTGTGTGAGGTCAGAATGGAGGTGTGTAAACTCATAGAATGGAGGTGTATGAAGTCACAATGGAGGTGTGGGAAGTCACAGAATGGATGTGTAAGAACTTAGAAAGGAGGTGTGCGAAGTCTTAGAATGGAGGTAAGTGAAGTCATAGAATGGAGGTGTGTGAAATCATAGAATGGAGGTGTGTGAATGCACAGAATTGAGGTGTGTGAAGTCAGAATGGAGGTGTCTGAAGTCACAGAATGGAGGTGTGTGAAGACACAGAATGGAGGTGTGTGAACTCAGAGAGGAGGTGTGTGAAGTCACAGAATGGTCGTGTGTGAAGTCATAGAAGGGATGTGTGTGAAGTCATAGAATGGAGGTGTGTGAAATCAAAGAATGGAGGTTTGTGAAGTCATAAAATGGATTGTGTGAGAAATCATAGAATGGATGTGTGTGAAGTCACAGAATGGAGGTGTGTAAAGTCACAGAGTGGAGGTGTGTGAAGTCACAGAATGGAGTTTTGTGTGAAGTCACAGAATGGAGGTGTGTGAAGTCACAGAATGCAGGTGTGTGAAGTCAGAATAGAGGTGTGTGAAGTCATAGAATGGAGGTGTTTGAAGTCAGAATGGAGCTGTGTGAAGTCATAGAATTGAAGTGTGTGAAGTCAGAATGGAGGTGTGTAAACTCATAGAATGGAGGTGTATGAAGTCACAATGGAGGTGTGGGAAGTCACAGAATGGATGTGTAAGAACTCAGAAAGGAGGTGTGTGAAGTCTTAGAATGGAGGTCTGTGAAGTCATAGAATGGATGTATGTGAAGTCATAGAATAGAGGTGTGTGAAGTCACAATATGGAGGTGTGTGAAGTCATATAATGGAGGTGTGTGAATTCACAGAATTGAGGTGTGTGAAGTCAGAATGGAGGTGTGTGAAGTCAGAGTGGAGGTGTGTGAATTCAGAGAATGGAGGTGTGTGAAGTCACAATGCAGGTGTGTGAACTCATAGAATGGAGGTGTGTGAAGTCACAATGTAGGTTTCTGAAGTCATAGAATGGAGGTGTGTGAAGTCATAGAATGGAGGTGTGTGAAGTCACAGAATGGAGGTTTGTGAAGGCATAGAATGGAGGTGTGTGAAGTCATAGAATGGAGGTGTGTGAAGTCATAGAATGGAGGTGTGTGAAGTCACAGAATGGAGGTGTGTGAAGTCACAGTATGGAGGTGTGTGAACTCAGATTTGAGGTGTGTGAAGTCACAGAATGGAGGTGTGTGAAGTCAAAGAAGGAGGTGTCTGAAGTCACAGAATGGTGTGTGAAGACACAGAATGGAGGTGTGTGAACTCAGAGAGGAGGTGTGTGAAGTCACAGAATGGAGGTGTGTAAAGTCATAGAATGGAAGTGTGTGAAGTCATAGAATGGAGGCGTGTGAAGTCAGAATGGAGGTGTGTGAAGTCACAGAATGGAGGTGTGTGAATTCATAGAATGGAGGTGTGTGAAGTCATAGAATGGATGTTGCTGAAGTAAGAATGAAGATGTGTGAAGTCACAGAATGGAGGTGTCTGAAGTCATAGAATGGATGTTGCTGAAGTAAGAATGAAGGTGTGTGAACTCATAGAATGGAGGTGTGTGAACTCATAGAATGGAGGTGTGTGAATTCATGGAACGGAGGTGTGTGAAGTCAAAGAATGGAGGTGTATAATATCAAACAATGGAAGTGTGTGACGTCATAGAATGGAGGTGTGTAAAGTCAGAATAGAGGTGTGTGAAGTCATAGAATGGAGGTGTGTGAAGTCAGAATGGAGCTGTGTGAACTCATAGAATGGAGGTGTGTGAAGTCACAATGGAGATGTGTGAAGTCATAGAATGGTGGTTTTTGAAGTCACAGAATGGAGGAGTGTGAAGTCAGATTGGAGGTATGTGAAGTCACAAAATGGAGGTGTGTCACCTCAGAAAGGAGATATGTGAAGTCATAGAATGGAGGTGTGTGAAGTCAAAGAATGGAGGTATGGGAAATCATAGAATGGAAGTGTGTGAAGTCACAGAAGTGAGGTGTGTGAAGTCAGCATGGATGTGTGTGTATTCAGAATGGAGGTGTGTGAAGTCAGAGACTGGAGTTGTGTGAAGTCACAATGCAGGTGTGTGATCTGATAGAACGTAGATGTGTGAAGTCACAATGTAGGTGTGTGAAGTCATAGAATGGAGGTGTGTGAAGTCATAGAATAGAGGTGTGTGAAGTCACAATATGGAGGTGTGTGAAGTCATATAATGGAGGCGTGTGAAGTCACAGAATGGAGGTGTGTGAACTCAGAATGGAGGTGTGTGAAGTCACAGAATGGACGTGTGTGAAGTCATAGAATGGAGATGTGTGAAGTCACAGAATGCAGGTGTGTGAAATCGTGGAATGGAGGTGTGTGAAGTCAGAGAATCGAGGTGTGTGAAGTCACAGAATGGAGGTGTGTGAACTCACAATGGAGGTGAGTGAAGTCACAGAATAGAGGTGTGAGAAGTAATAGAATGGAAGCGTGTGAAGTCATAGCATGTAGGTGTTTGATGTCAGAATGGAGGGGTGTAAAGTCACAGAATGGAGGTATGTGACGTCATAAATATTGCTGTGTGAAGTCATAGAATGGAGGTGTGTGAAGTCATAGAATGGAGGTGTGTGAAGTCTTAGAATGGAGGTGTGTGAAGTCACAGAAGGCAGGTGTGTGAAGTCACAGAATGGAGTTGTGTGAAGTCACAATTGAGGTGAGTGAAGTCATAGAATGGAGGTGTGTGAAATCAAAGAATGGAGGTTTGTTAAGTCATAAAATGGATTGTGTGTGAAATCATAGAATGGAGGTGTGTGAAGTCACAGAATTGAGGTGTGTAAAGTCACAGAGTGGAGGTGTGTGAAGTCACAGAATGGAGTTGTGTGTGAAGTCATAGAATGGAGGTGTGTGAAGTCACAGAATGCAGGTGTGTGATGTCAGAATGGAGGTGTGTGAAGTCACAGAATGGAGGTATGTGACGTCATAAATGTTGGTGTGTGAAGTCATAGAATGGAGGTGTGAAGTCATAGAATGGAGGTGTGTGAAGTCATAGAATGGAGGTGGTAAAGTCACAGAAGGCAGGTGTGTGAAGTCAAAGAATACAGTTGTGTGAAGTCATGGAATGGAGATGTGGGACGTCAGAATGCAGGTGTGTGAAGTCAAAGAATGGAGGTGTGTGAAGTCATAGAATGGAGGTGTGTGAAGTCATAGATTGGAAGTGTGTGAAGTCATAGAATGGAGGTGCGTGAAGTCATAGATTGAAGGTGTGTGGAAGTCATAGTATGGAGGTGTGTGAAGTCACAGAAAGGAGGTGTGTGAAGTCACAGAATGGAGGTGTGTGAAGTCAAAATGGAGGTGTGTGAAGTTACAGAATGGAGGTGTGTGAAGTCATAGAATGAAGGTGTGTGAAGTCATAGAGTGGAGGAGTGTGAAGTCAGAATGGAGATGTGTGAAGTCACATAATGCAGGTGTGTGAAGTCATAGTATGTTGGTGTGTGAAGTCATAGAATGGAGGTGTATGAAGTCATAGAATGGAGGTGTGTGAAGTCAGAATGCAGGTGTGTGAAGTCATAGAATGGAGGTGTGGGAAGTCATAGAATGGAGGTGTGTGAAGTCATAGAATGGAGGTGTGTGAAGTCATAGAATGGAGGTGTGTGAAGTCTTAGAATGGAGGTGTGTGAAGTCACAGAAGGCAGGTGTGTGAAGTCACAGAATGGACTTGTGTGAAGTCAAAATTGAGGTGTGTGAAGTCATAGAATGGAGGTGTGTGAAATCATAGAATGGAGGTGTGTGAAGTCACAGAATTGAGGTGTGTAAAGTCACAGAGTGGAGGTGTGTGAAGTCACAGAATGGAGTTGTGTGTGAAGTCATAGAATGGAGGTGTGTGAAGTCACAGAATGCAGGTGTGTGATGTCAGAATGGAGATGTGTGAAGTCACATAATGGAGGTGTGTGAAGTCATAGTATGTTGGTGTGTGAAGTCATAGAATGGAGGTGTGTGTAGTCAGAATGCAGGTGTGTGAAGTCATAGAATGGATGTGTGTGAAGTCATAGAATTGAGGTGTGTGAAGTCATAAATTGGAAGTGTGTGAAGTCATAGAATGGAGGTGTGGGAAGTCATAGAATGGAGGTGTGTGAAGTCATAGAATGGAGGTGTGTGAAGTCACAGAAGCGAGGTGTGTAAATTCACAGAATCGAGTTGTCTGAAGTCACAATGGAGGTGTGTGAAGTCATAGAATGGAGGTGTGTGAAGTCAGAATAGAGGTGTGCGAAGTCATAGAATGGAGATGTGTGAAGTCAGAATGGAGCTGTGTGAAGTCTTAGAATGGAGGTGTGTGAAGTCAGAATGGAGGTGTTTGAACTCATAGAATAGAGGTGTGTGAAGTCACAATGGAGGTGTGTGAAGTCATAGAATGGGGGTTTTTTCAGTCACAGAATGGAAGTTTGTGAAGTCATAGAATGGAGGTGTGGGAAGTAAAAATGGAGTTTGTGAACTCATAGAATGAAGGTGTGTGAACTCATAGAATGGAGGTTGTGAAGTCATGGAATGGAGGTGTGAGAAGTCAAAGAATGGAGGTGTGTGAAGCCAAACAATGGAGGTGTGTGAAGTCACAGAATGGATGTGTGTGAAGTCAAAACGGAGGTGTGTGAATTCACAAAATGGAGGTGTGTGAAGTCACAGAATGAAGGTGTGTGAAGTCAAAAAGGTGGTGTGTGAAGTCACAAATGGACGTGTGTAAAGTCACAGAATGGAGGTGTGTTAAATCAAAATGGAGGTGTGTGAAGTCAAAGAATGGAGGTGTATGAAGTCATCGAATGGAGGTATGTAAAGTCATGTCATGGAGGTGTGTGAAGTCACAGAATGGAGGTGTGTGAAATCAGAATTGATGTGTGCTAAGTCATAGAGTAGAGGTGTGTGAAGTCAGAATGGAGGTGTGTGAAGTCATAGAATGGAGGTGTGTGAAGTCAGAATGGAGGTGTGTGAAGTCATAGAATGGTGGTATGTGAAGTTACAGAATGGAGGTGTGGAAGTCATAGAACGGAGGTGTGTGAATTCAAAGAATGGAGGTGTATGATGTCAAACAATGGAAGTGTGTGAAGTGATAGAATGGAGGTGTGTGAAGTCTTAGAATGGAGGTGTGTGAAGTCATTGAATGGAGGTGTGTGAAGTCACAGAAGGGAGGTGTGTGAAGTTACAGAATGGAGGTGTGTAAAGTCACAGAGTGGAGCTGTGTGAATTCCGAGAATTGAGGGGTGTGAAATCAAAGAATGGAGGTATGTGAAGTCACAGAATGGAGGGGTGTGAAGTCAGAATAGAGGTGTGCGAAGTCATAGAATGGAGGTGTGCGAAGTCAGAAATGAGCTGTGTGAAATCATAGAATGGAGGTGTGTGAAGTCACAATGGAGATGTGTGAACTCATAGAATGGTGGTTTTTGAAGTCACAGAATGGAGGTGTGTGAAGTCATAGAATGGAGGTGTGTGAAGTCAGATTGGAGGTATGTGAAGTCACAGAATGGAGGTGTGTCAACTCAGAAAGGAGGTATGTGAAGTCATAGAATGGAGGTGTGTGAAGTCAAAGAATGGAGTTGTGGGAAATCATAGAATGGAGGTGTGTGAAGTCACAGAATTGAGGTGTATGAAGTCAGAATGGAGGGTTGTGAATTCAGAATGGAGGTGTGTGAAGTCATAGAATGGATGTGTGTGAAGTCATGGAATGTTGGTGTGTGAAATCCAAGAATGGAGGTGTATGAAATCAAACATTGGAGGTGTATGAAGTCACAGAATGGAGATGTGTGAAGTCACAGAATGGAAGTGTGTGAAGTCAAAATTGAGGTGTGTGAAGTCACAGAATGGAGGTGTGTGAAGTCACAGAATATAGGTGTGTGAAGTCAAAATGGAGGTGTGTGAACTCATAGAATAGAGGTGTGTGACCTCATAGAATGGAGGTGTGTGAAGTCATGGAATGGAGATGTGTGAAATCCAAGAATGGAGGTGTGTGAAATCACACAATGGAGGTGTATGAAATCATAGAATGGAGATTTGTGAAGTCATAGAATGGATGTGTGTGAAGTCAGAATGGAGATATGTGAAGTCACAGAATGGAGGTCTGTGAAGTCAAAGAATGTTGGTGTGTGAAGTCATAGAATGGAGGTGTATGAAGTCATGGAATGGAGGTGTGTGAAGTCAGAATGCACGTGTGTGAAGTCATAGAATGGAGGTGTGTGAAGTCACAAAATGGAGGTGTGTGAAGTCATAGAATGGAAGTGTGTGAAGTCATAGAATGGAGGTGTGTGAAGTCTTAGAATGGAGGTGTGTGAAGTCATAGAATGGAGGTGTGTGAAGTCACAGAAGGGAGGTGAGTGAAGTCACAGAATGGATGTGGCTGAAGTAATAATGAAGGTGTGTGAAGTCATAGAATGGAGGTGTCTGAAGTCATAGAATGGATGTTGCTGAAGTAAGAATGGAGGTATGTGAACTCATAGAATGGAGGTGTGTGAACTCATAGAATGGAAGTGTGTGAATTCATGGAACGGAGGTGTGTGAAGTCAAAGAATGGAGGTGTGTGAACTCACAGAAGAGAGGTGTGTGAAGTCAGAGCATCGAGGTGTGTGAATTCACAGAATGGAGGTGTGTGAAGTCACAGAATGGAGGTGGGTGAACTCACAATGGAGGTGAGTGAAGTCACAGAATGGAGGTGTGTGAAGTCATAGTATGTTGGTGTGAAGTCATAGAATGGAGGTGTCTGAAGTCAAAGAATGGAGGTGTGTGAAGTCACAGAAGTCAGTTGTGTGAAGTCACAGAATAGAGTTGTGTGACGTCACAATGGAGGTGTGTGAATTCATAGAATGGAGGTGTGTGAAGTCAAAGAATGGATGTGTGTGAAGTCATAGAATGGAGGTGTGTGAAGTCATAGTATGTTGGTGTAAAGTCAGAGAATGGAGATGTGTGAAGTCACAGAATGGAAGTGTGTGAAGTCAAAATTGAGGTATGTGAAGTCACAGAATGGAGGTGTGTGAAGTCAAATTTTTGATGTGTGAAGTCACAAATGGAGGTGTGTGAAGTCACAGAATTGTGGCGTGTGAAGTCAAAATGGAGGTGTGTGAAGTCAAAGAAAGGAGGTGTGTGAAGTCATAGAATGGAGGTGTATGAAGTCATAGAATTGAGGTTTCTGAAGTCATAGAATGGAGATTTGTGAAGTCATAGAATGGATGTGTGTGAAGTCAGAATGGAGATATGTGAAGTCACAGAATGGAGGTGTGTGAAGTCAAAGAATGTTGGTGTGTGAAGTCATAGAATGGAGGTGTATGAAGTCATGGAATGGAGGTGTGTGAAGTCAGAATGCACGTGTGTGAAGTCATAGAATGGAGTTGTGGGAAGTCATAGAATGGATGTGTGTGAAGTCAGAATGGAGATATGTGAAGTCACAGAATGGAGGTGTGTGAAGTCAAGGAATGTTGGTGTGTGAAGTCAAAGAATGGAGGTGTATGAAGTCATGGAATGGAGGTGTGTGAAGTCAGAATGCACCTGTGTGAAGTCATAGAATGGAGTTGTGGGAAGTCATAGAATGGAGGTGTGTGAAGTCACAAAATGGAGGTGTGTGAAGTCATAGAATGGAAGTGTGTGAAGTCATAGAATGGAGGTGTGTGAAGTCATAGAATGGAGGTGTGTGAAGTCACAGAAGGGAGGTGTGTGAAGTCACAGAATGGATGTGGCTGAAGTAATAATGAAGGTGTGTGAAGTCATAGAATGGAGGTGTCTGAAGTCATAGAATGGATGTTGCTGAAGTAAGAATGGAGGTGTGTGAACTCATAGAATGGAGGTGTGTGAACTCATAGAATGCAGGTGTGTGAATTCATGGAACGGAGGTGTGTGAAGTCAAAGAATGGAGGTGTGTGAACTCACAGAAGAGAGGTGTGTGAAGTCAGAGCATCGAGGTGTGTGAATTCACAGAATGGAGGTGTGTGAAGTCACAGAATGGAGGTGGGTGAACTCACAATGGAGGTGAGTGAAGTCACAGAATGGAGGTGTGTGAAGTCATAGAATGGAAGTGTGTGAAGAAATAGATTGGAGTTGTGTGATGTCAGAATGGAGGTGTGTTAAGTCACAGAATGGAGGTGTGTGACGTCATAAATTTTGGTGTGTGAAGTCATAGTATGTTGGTGTGAAGTCATAGAATGGAGGTGTGTGAAGTCATAGAATGGAGGTGTGTGAAGTCACAGAAGTCAGGTGTGTGAAGTCACAGAATAGAGTTGTGTGAGGTCACAATGGAGGTGTGTGAATACATAGAATGGAGGTGTGTGAAGTCAAAGAATGGATGTGTGTGAAGTCATAGAATGGAGGTGTGTGAAATCACAGAATGGAGGTGTGTGTAGACACCGAGTGGGTGTGTGTAAAGTCACAGAGTGGAGGTTTGTGAAGTCTCAGAATGGAGGTGTGTGAAGTCATAGAATGGAGGTGTTTGAAGTCATAGAATGTTGGTTTTTGAAGTCACAGAATGCAGGTGTGTGAAGTCATAGAATGGAGGTGTGTGAAGTCATAGAATGGAGGTGTGTGAAGTCATAGAATGGAGGTGTGTGAAATCACAGGTTGGAGGTGTGTGAAGACACAGAATGGAGGCGTGTAAAGTCACAGAGTGGAGGTGTGTGAAGTCACAGAATGGAGGTGTGTGAAGTCAGAGAATGGAGGTGTGTGAAGTCATAGAATGGAGGTGTGTGAAATCACAGAATGGAAGTGTGTGTAGTCACAGAGTGGAGGTGTGTAAAGTCACAGAATGGAGGTGTGTGAAGTCTCAGAATGGAGGTGTGTGAAGACATAGAATGTAGGTGTGTGAAGTCATAGAATTGAGGTGTGTGAAGTCATAAATTGGAAGTGTGTGAAGTCATAGAATGGAGGTGTGGGAAGTCATAGAATGGAGGTGTGTGAAGTCATAGAATGGAGGTGTGTGAAGTCACAGAAGCGAGGTGTGTAAATTCACAGAATCGAGTTGTCTGAAGTCACAATGGAGGTGTGTGAAGTCATAGAATGGAGGTGTGTGAAGTCAGAATAGAGGTGTGCGAAGTCATAGAATGGAGATGTGTGAAGTCAGAATGGAGCTGTGTGAAGTCTTAGAATGGAGGTGTGTGAAGTCAGAATGGAGGTGTTTGAACTCATAGAATAGAGGTGTGTGAAGTCACAATGGAGGTGTGTGAAGTCATAGAATGGGGGTTTTTTCAGTCACAGAATGGAAGTTTGTGAAGTCATAGAATGGAGGTGTGGGAAGTAAAAATGGAGTTTGTGAACTCATAGAATGAAGGTGTGTGAACTCATAGAATGGAGGTTGTGAAGTCATGGAATGGAGGTGTGAGAAGTCAAAGAATGGAGGTGTGTGAAGCCAAACAATGGAGGTGTGTGAAGTCACAGAATGGATGTGTGTGAAGTCAAAACGGAGGTGTGTGAATTCACAAAATGGAGGTGTGTGAAGTCACAGAATGAAGGTGTGTGAAGTCAAAAAGGTGGTGTGTGAAGTCACAAATGGACGTGTGTAAAGTCACAGAATGGAGGTGTGTTAAATCAAAATGGAGGTGTGTGAAGTCAAAGAATGGAGGTGTATGAAGTCATCGAATGGAGGTATGTAAAGTCATGTCATGGAGGTGTGTGAAGTCACAGAATGGAGGTGTGTGAAATCAGAATTGATGTGTGCTAAGTCATAGAGTAGAGGTGTGTGAAGTCAGAATGGAGGTGTGTGAAGTCATAGAATGGAGGTGTGTGAAGTCAGAATGGAGGTGTGTGAAGTCATAGAATGGTGGTATGTGAAGTTACAGAATGGAGGTGTGGAAGTCATAGAACGGAGGTGTGTGAATTCAAAGAATGGAGGTGTATGATGTCAAACAATGGAAGTGTGTGAAGTGATAGAATGGAGGTGTGTGAAGTCTTAGAATGGAGGTGTGTGAAGTCATTGAATGGAGGTGTGTGAAGTCACAGAAGGGAGGTGTGTGAAGTTACAGAATGGAGGTGTGTAAAGTCACAGAGTGGAGCTGTGTGAATTCCGAGAATTGAGGGGTGTGAAATCAAAGAATGGAGGTATGTGAAGTCACAGAATGGAGGGGTGTGAAGTCAGAATAGAGGTGTGCGAAGTCATAGAATGGAGGTGTGCGAAGTCAGAAATGAGCTGTGTGAAATCATAGAATGGAGGTGTGTGAAGTCACAATGGAGATGTGTGAACTCATAGAATGGTGGTTTTTGAAGTCACAGAATGGAGGTGTGTGAAGTCATAGAATGGAGGTGTGTGAAGTCAGATTGGAGGTATGTGAAGTCACAGAATGGAGGTGTGTCAACTCAGAAAGGAGGTATGTGAAGTCATAGAATGGAGGTGTGTGAAGTCAAAGAATGGAGTTGTGGGAAATCATAGAATGGAGGTGTGTGAAGTCACAGAATTGAGGTGTATGAAGTCAGAATGGAGGGTTGTGAATTCAGAATGGAGGTGTGTGAAGTCATAGAATGGATGTGTGTGAAGTCATGGAATGTTGGTGTGTGAAATCCAAGAATGGAGGTGTATGAAATCAAACATTGGAGGTGTATGAAGTCACAGAATGGAGATGTGTGAAGTCACAGAATGGAAGTGTGTGAAGTCAAAATTGAGGTGTGTGAAGTCACAGAATGGAGGTGTGTGAAGTCACAGAATATAGGTGTGTGAAGTCAAAATGGAGGTGTGTGAACTCATAGAATAGAGGTGTGTGACCTCATAGAATGGAGGTGTGTGAAGTCATGGAATGGAGATGTGTGAAATCCAAGAATGGAGGTGTGTGAAATCACACAATGGAGGTGTATGAAATCATAGAATGGAGATTTGTGAAGTCATAGAATGGATGTGTGTGAAGTCAGAATGGAGATATGTGAAGTCACAGAATGGAGGTCTGTGAAGTCAAAGAATGTTGGTGTGTGAAGTCATAGAATGGAGGTGTATGAAGTCATGGAATGGAGGTGTGTGAAGTCAGAATGCACGTGTGTGAAGTCATAGAATGGAGGTGTGTGAAGTCACAAAATGGAGGTGTGTGAAGTCATAGAATGGAAGTGTGTGAAGTCATAGAATGGAGGTGTGTGAAGTCTTAGAATGGAGGTGTGTGAAGTCATAGAATGGAGGTGTGTGAAGTCACAGAAGGGAGGTGAGTGAAGTCACAGAATGGATGTGGCTGAAGTAATAATGAAGGTGTGTGAAGTCATAGAATGGAGGTGTCTGAAGTCATAGAATGGATGTTGCTGAAGTAAGAATGGAGGTATGTGAACTCATAGAATGGAGGTGTGTGAACTCATAGAATGGAAGTGTGTGAATTCATGGAACGGAGGTGTGTGAAGTCAAAGAATGGAGGTGTGTGAACTCACAGAAGAGAGGTGTGTGAAGTCAGAGCATCGAGGTGTGTGAATTCACAGAATGGAGGTGTGTGAAGTCACAGAATGGAGGTGGGTGAACTCACAATGGAGGTGAGTGAAGTCACAGAATGGAGGTGTGTGAAGTCATAGTATGTTGGTGTGAAGTCATAGAATGGAGGTGTCTGAAGTCAAAGAATGGAGGTGTGTGAAGTCACAGAAGTCAGTTGTGTGAAGTCACAGAATAGAGTTGTGTGACGTCACAATGGAGGTGTGTGAATTCATAGAATGGAGGTGTGTGAAGTCAAAGAATGGATGTGTGTGAAGTCATAGAATGGAGGTGTGTGAAGTCATAGTATGTTGGTGTAAAGTCAGAGAATGGAGATGTGTGAAGTCACAGAATGGAAGTGTGTGAAGTCAAAATTGAGGTATGTGAAGTCACAGAATGGAGGTGTGTGAAGTCAAATTTTTGATGTGTGAAGTCACAAATGGAGGTGTGTGAAGTCACAGAATTGTGGCGTGTGAAGTCAAAATGGAGGTGTGTGAAGTCAAAGAAAGGAGGTGTGTGAAGTCATAGAATGGAGGTGTATGAAGTCATAGAATTGAGGTTTCTGAAGTCATAGAATGGAGATTTGTGAAGTCATAGAATGGATGTGTGTGAAGTCAGAATGGAGATATGTGAAGTCACAGAATGGAGGTGTGTGAAGTCAAAGAATGTTGGTGTGTGAAGTCATAGAATGGAGGTGTATGAAGTCATGGAATGGAGGTGTGTGAAGTCAGAATGCACGTGTGTGAAGTCATAGAATGGAGTTGTGGGAAGTCATAGAATGGATGTGTGTGAAGTCAGAATGGAGATATGTGAAGTCACAGAATGGAGGTGTGTGAAGTCAAGGAATGTTGGTGTGTGAAGTCAAAGAATGGAGGTGTATGAAGTCATGGAATGGAGGTGTGTGAAGTCAGAATGCACCTGTGTGAAGTCATAGAATGGAGTTGTGGGAAGTCATAGAATGGAGGTGTGTGAAGTCACAAAATGGAGGTGTGTGAAGTCATAGAATGGAAGTGTGTGAAGTCATAGAATGGAGGTGTGTGAAGTCATAGAATGGAGGTGTGTGAAGTCACAGAAGGGAGGTGTGTGAAGTCACAGAATGGATGTGGCTGAAGTAATAATGAAGGTGTGTGAAGTCATAGAATGGAGGTGTCTGAAGTCATAGAATGGATGTTGCTGAAGTAAGAATGGAGGTGTGTGAACTCATAGAATGGAGGTGTGTGAACTCATAGAATGCAGGTGTGTGAATTCATGGAACGGAGGTGTGTGAAGTCAAAGAATGGAGGTGTGTGAACTCACAGAAGAGAGGTGTGTGAAGTCAGAGCATCGAGGTGTGTGAATTCACAGAATGGAGGTGTGTGAAGTCACAGAATGGAGGTGGGTGAACTCACAATGGAGGTGAGTGAAGTCACAGAATGGAGGTGTGTGAAGTCATAGAATGGAAGTGTGTGAAGAAATAGATTGGAGTTGTGTGATGTCAGAATGGAGGTGTGTTAAGTCACAGAATGGAGGTGTGTGACGTCATAAATTTTGGTGTGTGAAGTCATAGTATGTTGGTGTGAAGTCATAGAATGGAGGTGTGTGAAGTCATAGAATGGAGGTGTGTGAAGTCACAGAAGTCAGGTGTGTGAAGTCACAGAATAGAGTTGTGTGAGGTCACAATGGAGGTGTGTGAATACATAGAATGGAGGTGTGTGAAGTCAAAGAATGGATGTGTGTGAAGTCATAGAATGGAGGTGTGTGAAATCACAGAATGGAGGTGTGTGTAGACACCGAGTGGGTGTGTGTAAAGTCACAGAGTGGAGGTTTGTGAAGTCTCAGAATGGAGGTGTGTGAAGTCATAGAATGGAGGTGTTTGAAGTCATAGAATGTTGGTTTTTGAAGTCACAGAATGCAGGTGTGTGAAGTCATAGAATGGAGGTGTGTGAAGTCATAGAATGGAGGTGTGTGAAGTCATAGAATGGAGGTGTGTGAAATCACAGGTTGGAGGTGTGTGAAGACACAGAATGGAGGCGTGTAAAGTCACAGAGTGGAGGTGTGTGAAGTCACAGAATGGAGGTGTGTGAAGTCAGAGAATGGAGGTGTGTGAAGTCATAGAATGGAGGTGTGTGAAATCACAGAATGGAAGTGTGTGTAGTCACAGAGTGGAGGTGTGTAAAGTCACAGAATGGAGGTGTGTGAAGTCTCAGAATGGAGGTGTGTGAAGACATAGAATGTAGGTGTGTGAAGTCATAGAATTGAGGTGTGTGAAGTCATAAATTGGAAGTGTGTGAAGTCATAGAATGGAGGTGTGGGAAGTCATAGAATGGAGGTGTGTGAAGTCATAGATTGGAGGTGTGTGAAGTCACAGAAGCGAGGTGTGTAAATTCACAGAATCGAGTTGTCTGAAGTCACAATGGAGGTGTGTGAAGTCATAGAATGGAGGTGTGTGAAGTCAGAATAGAGGTGTGCGAAGTCATAGAATGGAGATGTGTGAAGTCAGAATGGAGCTGTGTGAAGTCTTAGAATGGAGGTGTGTGAAGTCAGAATGGAGGTGTTTGAACTCATAGAATAGAGGTGTGTGAAGTCACAATGGAGGTGTGTGAAGTCATAGAATGGGGGTTTTTTCAGTCACAGAATGGAAGTTTGTGAAGTCATAGAATGGAGGTGTGGGAAGTAAAAATGGAGTTTGTGAACTCATAGAATGAAGGTGTGTGAACTCATAGAATGGAGGTTGTGAAGTCATGGAATGGAGGTGTGAGAAGTCAAAGAATGGAGGTGTGTGAAGCCAAACAATGGAGGTGTGTGAAGTCACAGAATGGATGTGTGTGAAGTCAAAACGGAGGTGTGTGAATTCACAAAATGGAGGTGTGTGAAGTCACAGAATGAAGGTGTGTGAAGTCAAAAAGGTGGTGTGTGAAGTCACAAATGGACGTGTGTAAAGTCACAGAATGGAGGTGTGTTAAATCAAAATGGAGGTGTGTGAAGTCAAAGAATGGAGGTGTATGAAGTCATCGAATGGAGGTATGTAAAGTCATGTCATGGAGGTGTGTGAAGTCACAGAATGGAGGTGTGTGAAATCAGAATTGATGTGTGCTAAGTCATAGAGTAGAGGTGTGTGAAGTCAGAATGGAGGTGTGTGAAGTCATAGAATGGAGGTGTGTGAAGTCAGAATGGAGGTGTGTGAAGTCATAGAATGGTGGTATGTGAAGTTACAGAATGGAGGTGTGGAAGTCATAGAACGGAGGTGTGTGAATTCAAAGAATGGAGGTGTATGATGTCAAACAATGGAAGTGTGTGAAGTGATAGAATGGAGGTGTGTGAAGTCTTAGAATGGAGGTGTGTGAAGTCATTGAATGGAGGTGTGTGAAGTCACAGAAGGGAGGTGTGTGAAGTTACAGAATGGAGGTGTGTAAAGTCACAGAGTGGAGCTGTGTGAATTCCGAGAATTGAGGGGTGTGAAATCAAAGAATGGAGGTATGTGAAGTCACAGAATGGAGGGGTGTGAAGTCAGAATAGAGGTGTGCGAAGTCATAGAATGGAGGTGTGCGAAGTCAGAAATGAGCTGTGTGAAATCATAGAATGGAGGTGTGTGAAGTCACAATGGAGATGTGTGAACTCATAGAATGGTGGTTTTTGAAGTCACAGAATGGAGGTGTGTGAAGTCATAGAATGGAGGTGTGTGAAGTCAGATTGGAGGTATGTGAAGTCACAGAATGGAGGTGTGTCAACTCAGAAAGGAGGTATGTGAAGTCATAGAATGGAGGTGTGTGAAGTCAAAGAATGGAGTTGTGGGAAATCATAGAATGGAGGTGTGTGAAGTCACAGAATTGAGGTGTATGAAGTCAGAATGGAGGGTTGTGAATTCAGAATGGAGGTGTGTGAAGTCATAGAATGGATGTGTGTGAAGTCATGGAATGTTGGTGTGTGAAATCCAAGAATGGAGGTGTATGAAATCAAACATTGGAGGTGTATGAAGTCACAGAATGGAGATGTGTGAAGTCACAGAATGGAAGTGTGTGAAGTCAAAATTGAGGTGTGTGAAGTCACAGAATGGAGGTGTGTGAAGTCACAGAATATAGGTGTGTGAAGTCAAAATGGAGGTGTGTGAACTCATAGAATAGAGGTGTGTGACCTCATAGAATGGAGGTGTGTGAAGTCATGGAATGGAGATGTGTGAAATCCAAGAATGGAGGTGTGTGAAATCACACAATGGAGGTGTATGAAATCATAGAATGGAGATTTGTGAAGTCATAGAATGGATGTGTGTGAAGTCAGAATGGAGATATGTGAAGTCACAGAATGGAGGTCTGTGAAGTCAAAGAATGTTGGTGTGTGAAGTCATAGAATGGAGGTGTATGAAGTCATGGAATGGAGGTGTGTGAAGTCAGAATGCACGTGTGTGAAGTCATAGAATGGAGGTGTGTGAAGTCACAAAATGGAGGTGTGTGAAGTCATAGAATGGAAGTGTGTGAAGTCATAGAATGGAGGTGTGTGAAGTCTTAGAATGGAGGTGTGTGAAGTCATAGAATGGAGGTGTGTGAAGTCACAGAAGGGAGGTGAGTGAAGTCACAGAATGGATGTGGCTGAAGTAATAATGAAGGTGTGTGAAGTCATAGAATGGAGGTGTCTGAAGTCATAGAATGGATGTTGCTGAAGTAAGAATGGAGGTATGTGAACTCATAGAATGGAGGTGTGTGAACTCATAGAATGGAAGTGTGTGAATTCATGGAACGGAGGTGTGTGAAGTCAAAGAATGGAGGTGTGTGAACTCACAGAAGAGAGGTGTGTGAAGTCAGAGCATCGAGGTGTGTGAATTCACAGAATGGAGGTGTGTGAAGTCACAGAATGGAGGTGGGTGAACTCACAATGGAGGTGAGTGAAGTCACAGAATGGAGGTGTGTGAAGTCATAGTATGTTGGTGTGAAGTCATAGAATGGAGGTGTCTGAAGTCAAAGAATGGAGGTGTGTGAAGTCACAGAAGTCAGTTGTGTGAAGTCACAGAATAGAGTTGTGTGACGTCACAATGGAGGTGTGTGAATTCATAGAATGGAGGTGTGTGAAGTCAAAGAATGGATGTGTGTGAAGTCATAGAATGGAGGTGTGTGAAGTCATAGTATGTTGGTGTAAAGTCAGAGAATGGAGATGTGTGAAGTCACAGAATGGAAGTGTGTGAAGTCAAAATTGAGGTATGTGAAGTCACAGAATGGAGGTGTGTGAAGTCAAATTTTTGATGTGTGAAGTCACAAATGGAGGTGTGTGAAGTCACAGAATTGTGGCGTGTGAAGTCAAAATGGAGGTGTGTGAAGTCAAAGAAAGGAGGTGTGTGAAGTCATAGAATGGAGGTGTATGAAGTCATAGAATTGAGGTTTCTGAAGTCATAGAATGGAGATTTGTGAAGTCATAGAATGGATGTGTGTGAAGTCAGAATGGAGATATGTGAAGTCACAGAATGGAGGTGTGTGAAGTCAAAGAATGTTGGTGTGTGAAGTCATAGAATGGAGGTGTATGAAGTCATGGAATGGAGGTGTGTGAAGTCAGAATGCACGTGTGTGAAGTCATAGAATGGAGTTGTGGGAAGTCATAGAATGGATGTGTGTGAAGTCAGAATGGAGATATGTGAAGTCACAGAATGGAGGTGTGTGAAGTCAAGGAATGTTGGTGTGTGAAGTCAAAGAATGGAGGTGTATGAAGTCATGGAATGGAGGTGTGTGAAGTCAGAATGCACCTGTGTGAAGTCATAGAATGGAGTTGTGGGAAGTCATAGAATGGAGGTGTGTGAAGTCACAAAATGGAGGTGTGTGAAGTCATAGAATGGAAGTGTGTGAAGTCATAGAATGGAGGTGTGTGAAGTCATAGAATGGAGGTGTGTGAAGTCACAGAAGGGAGGTGTGTGAAGTCACAGAATGGATGTGGCTGAAGTAATAATGAAGGTGTGTGAAGTCATAGAATGGAGGTGTCTGAAGTCATAGAATGGATGTTGCTGAAGTAAGAATGGAGGTGTGTGAACTCATAGAATGGAGGTGTGTGAACTCATAGAATGCAGGTGTGTGAATTCATGGAACGGAGGTGTGTGAAGTCAAAGAATGGAGGTGTGTGAACTCACAGAAGAGAGGTGTGTGAAGTCAGAGCATCGAGGTGTGTGAATTCACAGAATGGAGGTGTGTGAAGTCACAGAATGGAGGTGGGTGAACTCACAATGGAGGTGAGTGAAGTCACAGAATGGAGGTGTGTGAAGTCATAGAATGGAAGTGTGTGAAGAAATAGATTGGAGTTGTGTGATGTCAGAATGGAGGTGTGTTAAGTCACAGAATGGAGGTGTGTGACGTCATAAATTTTGGTGTGTGAAGTCATAGTATGTTGGTGTGAAGTCATAGAATGGAGGTGTGTGAAGTCATAGAATGGAGGTGTGTGAAGTCACAGAAGTCAGGTGTGTGAAGTCACAGAATAGAGTTGTGTGAGGTCACAATGGAGGTGTGTGAATACATAGAATGGAGGTGTGTGAAGTCAAAGAATGGATGTGTGTGAAGTCATAGAATGGAGGTGTGTGAAATCACAGAATGGAGGTGTGTGTAGACACCGAGTGGGTGTGTGTAAAGTCACAGAGTGGAGGTTTGTGAAGTCTCAGAATGGAGGTGTGTGAAGTCATAGAATGGAGGTGTTTGAAGTCATAGAATGTTGGTTTTTGAAGTCACAGAATGCAGGTGTGTGAAGTCATAGAATGGAGGTGTGTGAAGTCATAGAATGGAGGTGTGTGAAGTCATAGAATGGAGGTGTGTGAAATCACAGGATGGAGGTGTGTGAAGACACAGAATGGAGGCGTGTAAAGTCACAGAGTGGAGGTGTGTGAAGTCACAGAATGGAGGTGTGTGAAGTCAGAGAATGGAGGTGTGTGAAGTCATAGAATGGAGGTGTGTGAAATCACAGAATGGAAGTGTGTGTAGTCACAGAGTGGAGGTGTGTAAAGTCACAGAATGGAGGTGTGTGAAGTCTCAGAATGGAGGTGTGTGAAGACATAGAATGGAGGTGTTGGAAGTCATAGAATGTTGGTTTTCGAAGTCAGAGAATGGAGGTGTGTGAAGTCAGATTGCAGGTTTGTGAAGTCATAGAATGGAGGTTTGTGAAGTCATAGATTGGAAGTGTGTGAAGTCATAAAATGGAGGTTGTGAAGTCATAGATTGAAGGTGTGTGGAAGTCATAGTATGGAGGTGTGTGAAGTCACAGAAAGGAGGTGTGTGAATTCACAGAATGGAGTTGTATGAAGTCACAATGCAGGTGTGTGAAGTCATAGAATGGAGGTGTGTGAAATCAAAGAATGGAGGTTTGTGAAGTCATAGAATGGATTGTGTGTGAAATCACAGAATGGAAGTGTGTGAAGTCACAGAATGGAGGTGTGTAAAGTCACAGATTGGAGGTGTGTGAAGTCACAGAATGGAGGTGTGTGAAGTCATAGAATGGAGGTGTGTGAAGTCACAGAATGCAGGTGTGTGAAGTCAGTATAGAGGTGTGCGAAGTCATAGAATGGAGGTGTGTGAAGTCAGAATGGAGCTGTGTGAAGTCATAGAATGGAAGTGTGTGAAGTCAGAACGGAGGTGTGTGAACTCATAGAATGGAGGTGTATGAAGTCACAAAGGGAGGTGTGTGAAGTCACAGAATGGATGTGTGTGAACTCAGAAAGGAGGTGTGGGAAGTCATAGAATGGAGGTCTGTGAAGTCAGAGAATGGAGGTGTGTGAAGTCACAATGCAGGTGTGTGAACTCATAGAATGGAGGTGTGTGAAGTCACAATGTAGGTTTCTGAAATCATAGAATGGAGGTGTGTGAAGTCATAGAATGGAGGTGTGTGAAGTCACAGAATGGAGGTGGGTGAACTCACAATGGAGGTGAGTGAAGTCACAGAATGGAGGTGTGTGAAGTCATAGAATGGAAGTGTGTGAAGAAATAGAATGGAGGTGTGTGATGTCAGAATGGAGGTGTGTTAAGTCACAGAATGGAGGTGGGTGACGTCATAAATTTTGGTGTGTGAAGTCATAGTATGTTGGTGTGAAGTCATAGAATGGAGGTGTGTGAAGTCATAGAATGGAGGTGTGTGAAGTCACAGAAGTCAGGTGTGTGAAGTCACAGAATAGAGTTGTGTGAGGTCACAATGGAGGTGTGTGAATACATAGAATGGAGGTGTGTGAAGTCAAAGAATGGATGTGTGTGAAGTCATAGAATGGAGGTGTGTGAAATCACAGAATGGAGGTGTGTGTAGTCACAGAGTGGGTGTGTGTAAAGTCACAGAGTGGAGGTTTGTGAAGTCTCAGAATGGAGGTGTGTGAAGTCATAGAATGGAGGTGTTTGAAGTCACAGAATGCAGGTGTGTGAAGTCATAGAATGGAGGTGTGTGAAGTCAGATTGGAGGGGTGGGAAGTAACAGAATGGAGGTGTGTCAACTCAGAAAGGAGGTGTGTGAAGTCATAGAATGGAGGTGTTTGAAGTCATAGAATGGAGGTGTGTGAAATCATAGAATGGAGGTGTGTGAAGTCACAGAAATGAGGTGTTTGAAGTCAAATGGAAGTCTGTGAAGGCAGAACGGAGGTGTGTGAAGTCATAGAATGGAGGTGTGTGAAGTCATAGAATGGAGGTGTGTGAAGTCACAGAATGGAGGTGTGTGAAGTCACAGGATGGAGATGTGTGAATTCACAGAAGGGAGGTTTGTGAAGTGATAGAATGGAGATTTCTGCAGTAAGAATGAAGGTGTGTGAAGACATAGAATGGAGGTGTGTTTAGTCAAAGTGGAGGTGTGTGAAGGCAAACAATGGAGGTGTGTGAAGTCACAGAATGGAGGTGTGTGAAGTAACAATGTAGGTTTCTGAAGTCATAGAATGGAGGTGTGTGAAGTCATAGAATGGAGGTGTGTGAAGTCACAGAATGGAGGCCTGTGATGTCATAGAATGGAGGTGTGTGAAGTCACAGAATGGAGGTGTGTGAAGGCATAAAATGGAGGTGTGTGAAGTCATAGAATGGAGGTGTGTGAAGTCATAGAATGGAGGTGTGTGAAGTCACAGAATGGAGATGTGTGAAGTCACAGTATGGAGGTGTGTGAACTCAGATTTAAGGTGTGTGAAGGCACAGAGTGGAGGGGTGTGAAGTCAAAGAATGGAGGTATGTGAAGTCACAGAATGGAGGGGTGTGAAGTCAGAATAGAGGTTTGCGAAGTCATAGAATGGAGGTGTGTGAAGTCAGAATGGAGCTGTGTGAACTCATAGAATGGAGGTGTGTGAAGTCACAATGGAGATGTGCGAAGTCATAGAATGGTTGTTTTTGAAGTCACAGAATGGAGGTGTGTGAGGTCAGATTGGAGGTGTGTGAAGTCACAGAATGGAAGTGTGTCAACTCAGAAAGGAGGTGTGTGAAGTCATAGAATGGAGGTGTGTGAAGTGATAGAATGGAGGTGTGTGAAATCATAGAATGGAGGTGTGTGAAGTCACAGAAATGAGGTGTTTGAAGTCAAAATGGAAGGATTTGCAGTCAGAATGGAGGTGTGTGAAGTGATAGAATGGAGGTGTGTGAAGTCATAGAATGGAGTTGTGTGAAGTCACAAAAAGGAGGTGTGTGAACTCATAGAATGGAGGAGTGTGAAGACATAGAATGGAGGTGTGTGAAGTCACAGATGGAGGTGTGTGAATTCATAGAATGTAGGTGTGTGAAGTCACAGAATGGAGGTGTGTGAAGTCACAGAATGGAGGTGTGTGAACCCAGAATGGAGATGTGTGAATTCACAGAAGGGAGGTTTGTGAAGTCATAGAATGGATTGTGTGTGAAATCACAGAATGGAAGTGTGTGAAGTCACAGAATGGAGGTGTGTGAAGTCACAGAATGCAGGTGTGTGAAGTCAGAACAGAGGTGTGCGAAGTCATAGAATGGAGGAGTGTGAAGTGAAAATGGAGCTGTGTGAAGTCATAGAATTGAAGTGTGTGAAGTCAGAATGGAGGTGTGTGAACTCATAGAATGGAGGTATATGAAGTCACAATGGAGGTGTGTGAAGTCACAGAATGGATGTGTGTGAACTCAGAAAGGAGGTGTGTAAAGTCATAGAACGGAGGTCTGTGAAGTCATGGAATGGAGGTGTGTGAAATCATCGAATGGATGTGTGAAGTCACAGAATTGAGGTGTGTGAAGTCAGAATGGAGGTGTGTGAAGTCAGAATGGAGGTGTGTGAAGTCAGATAATGGAGGTGTGTGAAGTCACAATGCAGGTGTGTGAACTCATAGAATGGAGGTGTGTGAAGTAACAATGTAGGTTTCTGAAGTCATAGATTGGAGGTGTGTGAAGTCATAGAATGGAGGTGTGTGAAGTCACAGAATGGAGGTGTGTGATGTCATAGAATGGAGGTGTGTGAAGTCACAGAATGGAGGTGTGTGAAGGCATAGAATGGAGGTGTGTGAAGTCATAGAATGGAGGTGTGTGAAGTCAAAGAATAGAGGTTGGTGAAGTCACAGTATGCAGGTGTGTGAACTCAGATTTGAGGTGTGTGAAGTCACAGAATGGAGGGGTGTGAAGTCATAGAAGTAGGTTTGTGAAGTCACAGAATGGAGGTGTGTGAATACTCAGAAGGGAGGTGTGTGAACTCAGAGTGGAGGTATGTGAAGTCACAGAATGGAGGTGTGTGAAGTCATAGAATGGAAGTGTGTGAAGTCATAGAATGGAGGTGTGTGAAGTCAGAATCGAGGTGTGTGAAGTCACAGAATGGAGGTGTGTGAACCCAGAATGGAGGTGTGTGAATTCAAAGAATGGAGGTTTGTGAAGTCATAAAATGGAGGTGTGTGAAGTCATAGAATGGATGTTGCTGAAGTAAGAATGAAGGTGTGTGAACTCATAGAATGGAGTGTGTGAACTCATAGAATGAAGGTGTGTGAATTCATGGAACGGAGGTGCGTAAAGTCATAGAATTGAGGTGTATGAAGTCACAATGGATGTGTGTGAAGTCACAGAATGGATGTGTGTGAACTCAGAAAGGAGGTGTGGGAAGTCATAGTATGGAGGTCTGTGAAGTCATAGAATGGAGGTGTGTGAAATCATAGAATGAGGGTGTGTGAAGTCACAGAATTGAGGTGTGTGAAGTCAGAATGGAGGTGTGTGAAGTCAGAATGGAGGTGTGTGAAGTCAGAGAATGGAGGTGTGTGAAGTCACAATGTAGGTGTGTGAACTCATAGAATGGAGATGTGTGAAGTCACAATGTAGGTTTCTGAAGTCATAGAATGGAGGTGTGTGAAGTCATAGAATGGAGGTGTGTGAAGTCACAGAATGGAGGTGTGTGCTGTCATAGAATGGAGGTGTGTGAAGTCACAGAATGGAGGTGTGTAAAGGCATAGAATGGAGGTGTGTGAAGTCATAGAATGGAGGTGTGTGAAGTCATAGAATGGGGGTGTGTGAAGTCACAGAATGGAGGTGTGTGAAGTCACACTATGGAGGGGTGTGAAGTCATAGAATGGAGGTGTGTGAAGTCAGAATGGAGGTGTGTGAAGTCACAAATGGAGGTGTGTTAACTCAGAATGGAGGTGTGTGAAGTCACAGAATGGAAGTGTGTGAAGTCAAAATTGTGATGTGTGATGTCACAAATGGAGGTGTGGGAAGTCACAGAGTGGAGGTGTGTGAAATCAAAATGGAATTTTGTGAAGTAAAAGAAAGGACTTGTGTGAAGTCATAGAATGGATGTGTGTGAAGTCATAGAATGGAGGTTGGTGAAGTCAAACATTGGAAGTGTGTGAAGTTACAGAATGGAGGTGTGTGAAGTCATAGAAAGGAGATGTGTGAAGTCATAGATTGGAGGTGTGTGAAGTCAGAATGGAGATGTGTGAAGTCAGAGAATGGAGGTGTGAAATCATAGAATGGAGGTGTGTGAAGTCAGAATGCAGATGTGTGAAGTCATAGAATGGAGGTGTGTGAAGTCATAGAATGGAGGTGTGTCTAGTCACAGAATAGAAGTGTGAGAAGTCATAGAATGGAGGTGTGTGAAGTCATAGAATGGAGGTGTGTGAAGTCATAGAATGGAGGTGTGTGAAGTCATAGAATGGAGGTGTGTGAAGTCATAGAATGGAGGTGTGTGAAATCACAGGATGGAGGTGTGTGAAGACACAGAATGGAGGCGTGTAAAGTCACAGAGGGGAGGTGTGTGAAGTCACAGAATGGAGGTGTGTGAAGTCAGAGAATGGAGGTGTGTGAAGTCATAGAATGGAGGTGTGTGAAATCACAGAATGGAAGTGTGTGTAGTCACAGAGTGGAGGAGTGTAAAGTCACAGAATGGAGGTGTGTGAAGTCTCAGAATGGAGGTGTGTGAAGTCATAGAATGGAGGTGTTGGAACTCATAGAATGTTGGTTTTCGAAGTCAGAGAATGGAGGTGTGTGAAGTCAGATTGCAGGTTTGTGAAGTCATAGAATGAAGGTTTGTGAAGTCATAGATTGGAAGTGTGTGAAGTCATAGAATGGAGGTTGTAAAGTCATAGATTGAAGGTGTGTGGAAGTCATAGTATGGAGGTGTGTGAAGTCACAGAAAGGAGGTGTGTGAATTCACAGAATGGAGTTGTATGAAGTCACAATGCAGGTGTGTGAAGTCATAGAATGGAGGTTTGTGAAATCAAAGAATGGAGGTTTGTGAAGTCATAGAATTGATTGTGTGTGAAATCACAGAATGGAAGTGTGTGAAGTCACAGAATGGAGGTGTGTAAAGTCACAGAGTGGAGGTGTGTGAAGTCACAGAATGGAGGTGTGTGAAGTCATAGAATGGAGGTGTGTGAAGTCACAGAATGCAGGTGTGTGAAATCAGAATAGAGGTGTGCGAAGTCATAGAATGGAGGTGTGTGAAGTCAGAATGGAGCTGTGTGAAGTCATAGAATGGAAGTGTGTGAAGTCAGAATGGAGGTGTGTGAACTCATAGAATGGAGGTGTATGAAGTCACAAAGGGAGGTGTGTGAAGTCACAGAATGGATGTGTGTGAACTCAGAAAGGAGGTGTGGGAAGTCATAGAATGGAGGTCTGTGAAGTCAGAGAATGGAGGTGTGTGAAGTCACAATGCAGGTGTGTGAACTCATAGAATGGAGGTGTGTGAAGTCACAATGTAGGTTTCTGAAGTCATAGAATGGAGGTGTGTGAAGTCACAGAATGGAGGTGTGTGAAATCACACTATGGAGGGGTGTGAACTCAGATTTGAGGTGTGTGAGGTCACAGAATGGAGGTGTGTGAAGTCATATAACGAGGTGTGTGAAGTCACAGAATGGAGGTGTGTGAAGACACAGAATGGAGGTGTGTGAACTCAGAGTGGAGGTGTTTGAAATCACAGAATGGAGGTGTGTGAAGTCATAGAATGGAAGTGTGTGAAGTCATAGAATGGAGGTGTGTGAAGTCATAGAATGGAGGTGTGTGAAATCACAGAATGGAAGTGTGTGTAGTCACAGAGTGGAGGAGTGTAAAGTCACAGAATGGAGGTGTGTGAAGTCTCAGAATGGAGGTGTGTGAAGTCATAGAATGGAGGTGTTGGAAGTCATAGAATGTTGGTTTTCGAAGTCAGAGAATGGAGGTGTGTGAAGTCAGATTGCAGGTTTGTGAAGTCATAGAATGAAGGTTTGTGAAGTCATAGATTGGAAGTGTGTGAAGTCATAGAATGGAGGTTGTGAAGTCATAGATTGAAGGTGTGTGGAAGTCATAGTATGGAGGTGTGTGAAGTCACAGAAAGGAGGTGTGTGAATTCACAGAATGGAGTTGTATGAAGTCACAATGCAGGTGTGTGAAGTCATAGAATGGAGGTTTGTGAAATCAAAGAATGGAGGTTTGTGAAGTCATAGAATTGATTGTGTGTGAAATCACAGAATGGAAGTGTGTGAAGTCACAGAATGGAGGTGTGTAAAGTCACAGAGTGGAGGTGTGTGAAGTCACAGAATGGAGGTGTGTGAAGTCATAGAATGGAGGTGTGTGAAGTCACAGAATGCAGGTGTGTGAAATCAGAATAGAGGTGTGCGAAGTCATAGAATGGAGGTGTGTGAAGTCAGAATGGAGCTGTGTGAAGTCATAGAATGGAAGTGTGTGAAGTCAGAATGGAGGTGTGTGAACTCATAGAATGGAGGTGTATGAAGTCACAAAGGGAGGTGTGTGAAGTCACAGAATGGATGTGTGTGAACTCAGAAAGGAGGTGTGGGAAGTCATAGAATGGAGGTCTGTGAAGTCAGAGAATGGAGGTGTGTGAAGTCACAATGCAGGTGTGTGAACTCATAGAATGGAGGTGTGTGAAGTCACAATGTAGGTTTCTGAAGTCATAGAATGGAGGTGTGTGAAGTCATAGAATGGAGGTGTGTGAAGTCACAGAATGGAGGTGTGTGATGTCATAGAATGGAGGTGTGTGAAGTCACAGAATGGAGGTGTGTAAAGGCATAGAATGGAGGTGTGTGAAGTCATAGAATGGAGGAGTGTGAAGTCATAGAATGGGGGTGTGTGAAGTCACAGAATGGAGGTGTGTGAAATCACACTATGGAGGGGTGTGAACTCAGATTTGAGGTGTGTGAGGTCACAGAATGGAGGTGTGTGAAGTCATATAACGAGGTGTGTGAAGTCACAGAATGGAGGTGTGTGAAGACACAGAATGGAGGTGTGTGAACTCAGAGTGGAGGTGTTTGAAATCACAGAATGGAGGTGTGTGAAGTCATAGAATGGAAGTGTGTGAAGTCATAGAATGGAGGTGTGTGAAGTCAGAATGGAGGTGTGTGAAGTCACAAATGGAGGTGTGTTAACTCAGAATGGAGGTGTGTGAAGTCACAGAATGGAGGTGTGTGAAGTCAAAATTGTGATGTGTGAAGTCACAAATGGAGGTGTGTGAAGTCACAGAGTGGAGGTGTGTGAAATCAAAATGGAATTTTGTGAAGTCAAAGAAAGGAGTTGTGTGAAGTCATAGAATGGATGTGTATGAAGTCATGGAATGGAGGTTGGTGAAGTCAAATATTGGAAGTGTGTGAAGTTACAGAATGGAGGTGTGTGAAGTCATAGAAGGGAGATGTGTGAAGTCATAGATTGGAGGTGTGTGAAGTCAGAATGGAGATGTGTGAAGTCAGAGAATGGAGGTGTGAAATCATAGAATGGAGGTGTGTGAAGTCAGAATGCAGATGTGTGAAGTCATAGAATGGAGGTGTGTGAAGTCATGGAATGGAGGTGTGTCTAGTCACAGAATAGAAGTGTGTGAAGTGATAGAATGGAGGTGTGTGAAGTCATAGAATGGAGGTGTGTGAAGTCATAGAATGGAGGTGTGTGAAGTCATAGAATGGAGGTGTGTGAAATCACAGGATGGAGGTGTGTGAAGACACAGAATGGAGGTGTGTAAAGTCACAGAGTGGAGCTGTGTGAAGTCACAGAATGGAGGTGTGTGAAGTCAGAGAATGGAGGTGTGTGAAGTCATAGAATGGAGCTGTGTGAAATCACAGAATGTAAGTGTGTGTAGACACAGAGTGGAGGTGTGTAAAGTCACAGAATGGAGGTGTGTGAAGTCTCACAATGAAGGTGTGTGAAGTCATAGAATGGAGGTGTTTGAAGTCATAGAATGTTGGTTTTTGAAGTCAGAGAATGGAGGTGTGTGAAGTCATAGAATGGAGGTGTGTGAGGTTAGATTGGAGGTGTGTGAAGTCACAGAATGGAAGTGTGTCAACTCAGAAAGGAGGTGTGTGAAGTCATAGAATGGAGGTGTGTGAAGTCATAGAATGGAGGTGTGTGAAATCATAGAATGGAGGTGAGTGAAGTCACAGAAATGAGGTGTTTGAAGTCAAAATGGTAGTATGTGAAGACAGCATGGAGGTGTGTGAAGTCACAGAATGGAGGCGTGTGAAGTCATAGAATGGAGGTGTGTGAAGTCACCGAAAGGAGGTGTGTGAACTCATAGAATGGAGGAGTGTGAAATCATAGAATGGAGGTGTGTGAAGTCCCAGATGGAGGTGTGTCTAGTCACAGAATGGAGGTGTGTGAAGTCCCAGAATGGAGGTGTGTGAAGTCTCAGAATGGAGGTGTGTGATGTCATAGAATGGAGGTGTGTGAAGTCACAGAATGGAGGTGTGTAAAGGCATAGAATGGAGGTGTGTGAACTCATAGAATGGAGGTGTGTGAAGTCACAGAAATGAGGTGTGTGAAGTCACAGATGGAGGTTTGTCTAGTCACAGAGTGGAGGTGTGTGAAGTCCCAGAATGGAGGTGTGTGAAGTCACAGAATGGAGGTGTGTGATGTCATAGAATGGAGGTGTGTGAAGTCACAGAATGGAGGTGTGTAAAGGCATAGAATGGAGACGTGTGAATTCACAGAAGGGAGGTTTGTGAAGTCATAGAATGGATTGTGTGTGAAATCACAGAATGGAGGTGTGTGAAGTCACAGAATGGAGGCGTGTAAAGTCACAGAGTGGAGGTGTGTGAAGTCACAGAATGGAGGTTTGTGAAGTCATAGAATGGAGGTGTGTAAAGTCACAGAATGCAGGTGTGTGAAGTCAGAATAGAGGTGTGCGAAGTCCTAGAATGGAGGAGTGTGAAGTCAGAATGGAGCTGTGTGAAGTCATAGAATGGAAGTGTGTGAAGTCTTACAATGGAGGTGTGTGAAGTCATAGAATGGAGGTGTGTGAAGTCACAGAAGGGAGGTGAGTGAAGTCACAGAATGGATGTGGCTGAAGTAATAATGAAGGAGTGTGAAGTCATAGAATGGAGGTGTCTGAAGTCATAGAATGGATGTTGCTGAAGTAAGAATGGAGGTGTGTGAACTCATAGAATGGAGGTGTGTGAACTCATAGAATGGAGGTGTGTGAATTCATGGAACGGAGGTGTGTGAAGTCAAAGAATGGAGGTGTGTGAACTCACAGAAGAGAGGTGTGTGAAGTCAGAGCATCGAGGTGTGTGAATTCACAGAATGGAGGTGTGTGAAGTCACAGAATGGACGTGGGTGAACTCACAATGGAGGTGAGTGAAGTCACAGAATGGAGCTGTGTGAAGTCATAGAATGGAAGTGTGTGAAGAAATAGAATGGAGGTGTGTGATGTCAGAATGGAGGTGTGTTAAGTCACAGAATGGAGGTGTGTGACGTCATAAATTTTGGTGTGTGAAGTCATAGTATGTTGGTGTGAAGTCATAGAATGGAGGTGTGTGCAGTCATAGAATGGAGGTGTGTGAAGTCACAGAAGTCAGGTGTGTGAAGTCACAGAATAGAGTTGTGTGAGGTCACAATGGAGCTGTGTGAATTCATAGAATGGAGGTGTGTGAAGTCAAAGAATGGATGTGTGTAAGTCATAGAATGGAGGTGTGTGAAATCACAGAATGGAGGTGTGTGTAGTCACAGAGTGGAGATGTGTAAAGTCACAGAGTGGAGGTTTGTGAAGTCTCAGAATGGAGGTGTGTGAAGTCATAGAATGGAGGTGTTTGAAGTCATAGAATGTTGCTTTTTGAAGTCACAGAATGCAGGTGTGTGAAGTCATAGAATGGAGGTGTGTGAAGTCAGATTGGAGGGGTGGGAAGTAACAGAATGGAGGTGTGTCAACTCAGAAAGGAGGTGTGTGAAGTCATAGAATGGAGGTGTTTGAAGTCATAGAATGGAGGTGTGTGAAATCATAGAATGGAGGTGTGTGAAGTCACAGAAATGAGGTGTTTGAAGTCAAATGGAAGTCTGTGAAGGCAGAATGGAGGTGTGTGAAGTCATAGAATGGAGGTGTGTGAAGTCATAGAATGGAGGTGTGTGAAGTCACAGAATGGAGGTGTGTGAAGTCACAGGATGGAGATGTGTGAATTCACAGAAGGGAGGTTTGTGAAGTCATAGAATGGAGATTTCTGCAGTAAGAATGAAGGTGTGTGAAGACATAGAATGGAGGTGTGTTTAGTCAAAATGGAGGTGTGTGAAGGCAAACAATGGAGGTGTGTGAAGTCACAGAATGGAGGTGTGTGAAGTAACAATGTAGGTTTCTGAAGTCATAGAATGGAGGTGTGTGAAGTCATAGAATGGAGGTGTGTGAAGTCACAGAATGGAGGTTTGTGAAGTCAGAGTATGGAGGTGTGTGAACTCAGATTTAAGGTGTGTGAAGGCAAAGAGTGGAGGGGTGTGCAGTCAAAGAATGGAGGTATGTGAAGTCACAGAATGGAGGGGTGTGAAGTCAGAATAGAGGTTTGCGAAGTCATAGAATGGAGGTGTGTGAACTCAGAATGGAGGTGTGTGAAGTCACAATGGAGATGTGCGAAGTCATAGAATGGTGGTTTTTGAAGTCACAGAATGGAGGTGTGTGAGGTCAGATTGGAGGTGTGTGAAGTCACAGAATGGAAGTGTGTCAAATCAGAAAGGAGGTGTGTGAAGTCATAGAATGGAGGTGTGTGAAGTGATACAATGGAGGTGTGTGAAATCATAGAATGGAGGTGTGTGAAGTCACAGAAATGAGGTGTTTGAAGTCAAAATGGAAGGATGTGAAGTCAGAATGGAGGTGTGTGAAGTCATAGAATGGAGGTGTGTGAAGTCATAGAATGGAGGTGTGTGAAGTCATAGAATGGAGGTGTGTGAAATCACAGAATGGAAGTGTGTGTAGTCACAGAGTGGAGGAGTGTAAAGTCACAGAATGGAGGTGTGTGAAGTCTCAGAATGGAGGTGTGTGAAGTCATAGAATGGAGGTGTTGGAAGTCATAGAATGTTGGTTTTCGAAGTCAGAGAATGGAGGTGTGTGAAGTCAGATTGCAGGTTTGTGAAGTCATAGAATGAAGGTTTGTGAAGTCATAGATTGGAAGTGTGTGAAGTCATAGAATGGAGGTTGTGAAGTCATAGATTGAAGGTGTGTGGAAGTCATAGTATGGAGGTGTGTGAAGTCACAGAAAGGAGGTGTGTGAATTCACAGAATGGAGTTGTATGAAGTCACAATGCAGGTGTGTGAAGTCATAGAATGGAGGTTTGTGAAATCAAAGAATGGAGGTTTGTGAAGTCATAGAATTGATTGTGTGTGAAATCACAGAATGGAAGTGTGTGAAGTCACAGAATGGAGGTGTGTAAAGTCACAGAGTGGAGGTGTGTGAAGTCACAGAATGGAGGTGTGTGAAGTCATAGAATGGAGGTGTGTGAAGTCACAGAATGCAGGTGTGTGAAATCAGAATAGAGGTGTGCGAAGTCATAGAATGGAGGTGTGTGAAGTCAGAATGGAGCTGTGTGAAGTCATAGAATGGAAGTGTGTGAAGTCAGAATGGAGGTGTGTGAACTCATAGAATGGAGGTGTATGAAGTCACAAAGGGAGGTGTGTGAAGTCACAGAATGGATGTGTGTGAACTCAGAAAGGAGGTGTGGGAAGTCATAGAATGGAGGTCTGTGAAGTCAGAGAATGGAGGTGTGTGAAGTCACAATGCAGGTGTGTGAACTCATAGAATGGAGGTGTGTGAAGTCACAATGTAGGTTTCTGAAGTCATAGAATGGAGGTGTGTGAAGTCATAGAATGGAGGTGTGTGAAGTCACAGAATGGAGGTGTGTGATGTCATAGAATGGAGGTGTGTGAAGTCACAGAATGGAGGTGTGTAAAGGCATAGAATGGAGGTGTGTGAAGTCATAGAATGGAGGAGTGTGAAGTCATAGAATGGGGGTGTGTGAAGTCACAGAATGGAGGTGTGTGAAATCACACTATGGAGGGGTGTGAACTCAGATTTGAGGTGTGTGAGGTCACAGAATGGAGGTGTGTGAAGTCATATAACGAGGTGTGTGAAGTCACAGAATGGAGGTGTGTGAAGACACAGAATGGAGGTGTGTGAACTCAGAGTGGAGGTGTTTGAAATCACAGAATGGAGGTGTGTGAAGTCATAGAATGGAAGTGTGTGAAGTCATAGAATGGAGGTGTGTGAAGTCAGAATGGAGGTGTGTGAAGTCACAAATGGAGGTGTGTTAACTCAGAATGGAGGTGTGTGAAGTCACAGAATGGAGGTGTGTGAAGTCAAAATTGTGATGTGTGAAGTCACAAATGGAGGTGTGTGAAGTCACAGAGTGGAGGTGTGTGAAATCAAAATGGAATTTTGTGAAGTCAAAGAAAGGAGTTGTGTGAAGTCATAGAATGGATGTGTATGAAGTCATGGAATGGAGGTTGGTGAAGTCAAATATTGGAAGTGTGTGAAGTTACAGAATGGAGGTGTGTGAAGTCATAGAAGGGAGATGTGTGAAGTCATAGATTGGAGGTGTGTGAAGTCAGAATGGAGATGTGTGAAGTCAGAGAATGGAGGTGTGAAATCATAGAATGGAGGTGTGTGAAGTCAGAATGCAGATGTGTGAAGTCATAGAATGGAGGTGTGTGAAGTCATGGAATGGAGGTGTGTCTAGTCACAGAATAGAAGTGTGTGAAGTGATAGAATGGAGGTGTGTGAAGTCATAGAATGGAGGTGTGTGAAGTCATAGAATGGAGGTGTGTGAAGTCATAGAATGGAGGTGTGTGAAATCACAGGATGGAGGTGTGTGAAGACACAGAATGGAGGTGTGTAAAGTCACAGAGTGGAGCTGTGTGAAGTCACAGAATGGAGGTGTGTGAAGTCAGAGAATGGAGGTGTGTGAAGTCATAGAATGGAGCTGTGTGAAATCACAGAATGTAAGTGTGTGTAGACACAGAGTGGAGGTGTGTAAAGTCACAGAATGGAGGTGTGTGAAGTCTCACAATGAAGGTGTGTGAAGTCATAGAATGGAGGTGTTTGAAGTCATAGAATGTTGGTTTTTGAAGTCAGAGAATGGAGGTGTGTGAAGTCATAGAATGGAGGTGTGTGAGGTTAGATTGGAGGTGTGTGAAGTCACAGAATGGAAGTGTGTCAACTCAGAAAGGAGGTGTGTGAAGTCATAGAATGGAGGTGTGTGAAGTCATAGAATGGAGGTGTGTGAAATCATAGAATGGAGGTGAGTGAAGTCACAGAAATGAGGTGTTTGAAGTCAAAATGGTAGTATGTGAAGACAGCATGGAGGTGTGTGAAGTCACAGAATGGAGGCGTGTGAAGTCATAGAATGGAGGTGTGTGAAGTCACCGAAAGGAGGTGTGTGAACTCATAGAATGGAGGAGTGTGAAATCATAGAATGGAGGTGTGTGAAGTCCCAGATGGAGGTGTGTCTAGTCACAGAATGGAGGTGTGTGAAGTCCCAGAATGGAGGTGTGTGAAGTCTCAGAATGGAGGTGTGTGATGTCATAGAATGGAGGTGTGTGAAGTCACAGAATGGAGGTGTGTAAAGGCATAGAATGGAGGTGTGTGAACTCATAGAATGGAGGTGTGTGAAGTCACAGAAATGAGGTGTGTGAAGTCACAGATGGAGGTTTGTCTAGTCACAGAGTGGAGGTGTGTGAAGTCCCAGAATGGAGGTGTGTGAAGTCACAGAATGGAGGTGTGTGATGTCATAGAATGGAGGTGTGTGAAGTCACAGAATGGAGGTGTGTAAAGGCATAGAATGGAGACGTGTGAATTCACAGAAGGGAGGTTTGTGAAGTCATAGAATGGATTGTGTGTGAAATCACAGAATGGAGGTGTGTGAAGTCACAGAATGGAGGCGTGTAAAGTCACAGAGTGGAGGTGTGTGAAGTCACAGAATGGAGGTTTGTGAAGTCATAGAATGGAGGTGTGTAAAGTCACAGAATGCAGGTGTGTGAAGTCAGAATAGAGGTGTGCGAAGTCCTAGAATGGAGGAGTGTGAAGTCAGAATGGAGCTGTGTGAAGTCATAGAATGGAAGTGTGTGAAGTCTTACAATGGAGGTGTGTGAAGTCATAGAATGGAGGTGTGTGAAGTCACAGAAGGGAGGTGAGTGAAGTCACAGAATGGATGTGGCTGAAGTAATAATGAAGGAGTGTGAAGTCATAGAATGGAGGTGTCTGAAGTCATAGAATGGATGTTGCTGAAGTAAGAATGGAGGTGTGTGAACTCATAGAATGGAGGTGTGTGAACTCATAGAATGGAGGTGTGTGAATTCATGGAACGGAGGTGTGTGAAGTCAAAGAATGGAGGTGTGTGAACTCACAGAAGAGAGGTGTGTGAAGTCAGAGCATCGAGGTGTGTGAATTCACAGAATGGAGGTGTGTGAAGTCACAGAATGGACGTGGGTGAACTCACAATGGAGGTGAGTGAAGTCACAGAATGGAGCTGTGTGAAGTCATAGAATGGAAGTGTGTGAAGAAATAGAATGGAGGTGTGTGATGTCAGAATGGAGGTGTGTTAAGTCACAGAATGGAGGTGTGTGACGTCATAAATTTTGGTGTGTGAAGTCATAGTATGTTGGTGTGAAGTCATAGAATGGAGGTGTGTGCAGTCATAGAATGGAGGTGTGTGAAGTCACAGAAGTCAGGTGTGTGAAGTCACAGAATAGAGTTGTGTGAGGTCACAATGGAGCTGTGTGAATTCATAGAATGGAGGTGTGTGAAGTCAAAGAATGGATGTGTGTAAGTCATAGAATGGAGGTGTGTGAAATCACAGAATGGAGGTGTGTGTAGTCACAGAGTGGAGATGTGTAAAGTCACAGAGTGGAGGTTTGTGAAGTCTCAGAATGGAGGTGTGTGAAGTCATAGAATGGAGGTGTTTGAAGTCATAGAATGTTGCTTTTTGAAGTCACAGAATGCAGGTGTGTGAAGTCATAGAATGGAGGTGTGTGAAGTCAGATTGGAGGGGTGGGAAGTAACAGAATGGAGGTGTGTCAACTCAGAAAGGAGGTGTGTGAAGTCATAGAATGGAGGTGTTTGAAGTCATAGAATGGAGGTGTGTGAAATCATAGAATGGAGGTGTGTGAAGTCACAGAAATGAGGTGTTTGAAGTCAAATGGAAGTCTGTGAAGGCAGAATGGAGGTGTGTGAAGTCATAGAATGGAGGTGTGTGAAGTCATAGAATGGAGGTGTGTGAAGTCACAGAATGGAGGTGTGTGAAGTCACAGGATGGAGATGTGTGAATTCACAGAAGGGAGGTTTGTGAAGTCATACAATGGAGATTTCTGCAGTAAGAATGAAGGTGTGTGAAGACATAGAATGGAGGTGTGTTTAGTCAAAATGGAGGTGTGTGAAGGCAAACAATGGAGGTGTGTGAAGTCACAGAATGGAGGTGTGTGAAGTAACAATTTAGGTTTCTGAAGTCATAGAATGGAGGTGTGTGAAGTCATAGAATGGAGGTGTGTGAAGTCACAGAATGGAGGTTTGTGAAGTCAGAGTATGGAGGTGTGTGAACTCAGATTTAAGGTGTGTGAAGGCAAAGAGTGGAGGGGTGTGCAGTCAAAGAATGGAGGTATGTGAAGTCACAGAATGGAGGGGTGTGAAGTCAGAATAGAGGTTTGCGAAGTCATAGAATGGAGGTGTGTGAACTCAGAATGGAGGTGTGTGAAGTCACAATGGAGATGTGCGAAGTCATAGAATGGTGGTTTTTGAAGTCACAGAATGGAGGTGTGTGAGGTCAGATTGGAGGTGTGTGAAGTCACAGAATGGAAGTGTGTCAAATCAGAAAGGAGGTGTGTGAAGTCATAGAATGGAGGTGTGTGAAGTGATACAATGGAGGTGTGTGAAATCATAGAATGGAGGTGTGTGAAGTCACAGAAATGAGGTGTTTGAAGTCAAAATGGAAGGATGTGAAGTCAGAATGGAGGTGTGTGAAGTCATAGAATGGAGGTGTGTGAAGTCATAGAATGGAGGTGTGTAAAGTCACAGAAGAGAGGTGTGTGAGGTCAGAGCATCGAGGTGTGTGAATTCACAGAATGGAGGTGTGTGAAGCCACAGAATGGAGGTGAGTGAACTCACAATGGAGGTGAGTGAAGTCACAGAATGGAGGTGTGTGAAGTCATAGAATGGAAGTGTGTGAAGAAATAGAATGGAGGTGTGTGATGTCAGAATGGAGGTGTGTTAAGTCACAGAATGGAGGTGTGTGACGTCATAAATTTTGGTGTGTGAAGTCATAGTATGTTGGTGTGAAGTCATAGAATGGAGGTGTGTGAAGTCATAGAATGGAGGTGTGTGAAGTCACAGAAGTCAGGTGTGTGAAGTCACAGAATAGAGTTGTGTGAGGTCACAATGGAGCTGTGTGAATTCATAGAATGGAGGTGTGTGAAGTCAAAGAATGGATGTGTGTAAGTCATAGAATGGAGGTGTGTGAAATCACAGAATGGAGGTGTGTGTAGTCACAGAGTGGAGATGTGTAAAGTCACAGAGTGGAGGTTTGTGAAGTCTCAGAATGGAGGAGTGTGAAGTCATAGAATGGAGGTGTTTGAAGTCATAGAATGTTGCTTTTTGAAGTCACAGAATGCAGGTGTGTGAAGTCATAAAATGGAGGTGTGTGAAGTCAGATTGGAGGGGTGTGAAGTAACAGAATGGAGGTGTGTCAACTCAGAAAGGAGGTGTGTGAAGTCATAGAATGGAGGTGTTTGAAGTCATAGAATGGAGGTGTGTGAAATCATATTATGGAGGTGTGTGAAGTCACAGAAATGAGGTGTTTGAAGTCAAATGGAAGTCTGTGAAGGCAGAACGAAGGTGTGTGAAGTCATAGAATGGAGGTGTGTGAAGTCACAGAATGGAGGTGTGTGAAGTCACAGGATGGAGATGTGTGAATTCACAGAAGGGAGGTTTCTGAAGTCATAGAATTGAGATTTCTGCAGTAAGAATGAAGGTGTGTGAAGACATAGAATGGAGGTGTGTTTAGTCAAACTGGAGGTGTGTGAAGGCAAACAATGGAGGTGTGTGAAGTCACAGAATGGAGGTGTGTGAAGTAACAATGTAGGTTTCTGAAGTCATAGAATGGAGGTGTGTGAAGTCATAGAATGGAGGTGTGTGAAGTCACAGAATGGAGGCCTGTGATGTCATAGAATGGAGGTGTGTGAAGTCACAGAATGGAGGTGTGTGAAGGCATAAAATGGAGGTGTGTGAAGTCATAGAATGGAGGTGTGTGAAGTCATAGAATGGAGGTGTGTGAAGTCACAGAATGGAGGTGTGTGAAGTCATAGTATGGAGGTGTGTGAACTCAGATTTAAGGTGTGTGAAGGCACAGAGTTGAGGGGTGTGAAGTCAAAGAATGGAGGTATGTGAAGTCACAGAATGGAGGGGTGTGAAGTCAGAATAGAGGTTTGCGAAGTCATAGAATGGAGGTGTGTGAAGTCAGAATGCAGGTGTGTGAAGTCACAATGGAGATGTGCGAAGTCATAGAATGGTGGTTTTTGAAGTCACAGAATGGAGGTGTGTGAGGTCAGATTGGAGGTGTGTGAAGTCACAGAATGGAAGTGTGTCAACTCAGAAAGGAGGTGTGTGAAGTCATAGAATGGAGGTGTGTGAAGTGATACAATGGAGGTGTGTGAAATCATAGAATGGAAGTGTGTGAAGTCACAGAAATGAGGTGTTTGAAGTCAAAATGGAGGATGTGAAGTCAGAATGGAGGTGTGTGAAGTCATAGAATGGAGGTGTGTGAAGTCATAGAATGGAGGTGTGTGAAGTCACAGAAGAGAGGTGTGTGAAGTCAGAGCATCGAGGTGTGTGAATTCACAGAATGGAGGTGTGTGGAGTCACAGAATGGAGGTGGGTGAACTCACAATGGAGGTGAGTGAAGTCACAGAATGGAGGTGTGTGAAGTCATAGAATGGAAGTGTGTGAAGAAATAGAATGGAGGTGTGTGATGTGAGAATGGAGGTGTGTTAAGTCACAGAATGGAGGTGTGTGACGTCATAAATTTTGGTGTGTGAAGTCATAGTATGTTAGTGTGAAGTCATAGAATGGAGGTGTGTGAAGTCATAGAATGGAGGTGTGTGAAGTCACAGAAGTCAGGTGTGTGAAGTCACAGAATAGAGTTGTGTGAGGTCACAATGGAGCTGTGTGAATTCATAAAATGGAGGTGTGTGAAGTCAAAGAATGGATGTGTGTAAGTCATAGAATGGAGGTGTGTGAAATCACAGAATGGAGGTGTGTGTAGTCACAGAGTGGAGATGTGTAAAGTCACAGAGTGGAGGTTTGTGAAGTCTCAGAATGGAGGTGTGTGAAGTCATAGAATGGAGGTGTTTGAAGTCATAGAATGTTGCTTTTTTTAGTCACAGAATGCAGGTGTGTGAAGTCATAGAATGGAGGTGTGTGAAGTCAGATTGGAGGGGTGTGAAGTAACAGAATGGAGGTGTGTCAACTCAGAAAGGAGGTGTGTGAAGTCATAGAATGGAGGTGTTTGAAGTCATAGAATGGAGGTGTGTGAAATCATAGAATGGAGGTGTGTGAAGTCACAGAAATGAGGTGTTTGAAGTCAAATGGAAGTCTGTGACGGCAGAACGGAGGTGTGTGAAGTCATAGAATGGAGGTGTGTGAAGTCATAGAATGGAGGTGTGTGAAGTCACAGAATGGAGGTGTGTGAAGTCACAGGATGGAGATGTGTGAATTCACAGAAGGGAGGTTTGTGAAGTCATAGAATGGAGATTTCTGCAGTAAGAATGAAGGTGTGTGAAGACATAGAATGGAGGTGTGTTTAGTCAAAATGGAGGTGTGTGAAGGCAATCAATGGAGGTGTCTGAAGTCACAGAATGGAGGTGTGTGAAGTAACAATGTAGGTTTCTGAAGTCATAGAATAGAGGTGTGTGAAGTCATAGAATGGAGGTGTGTGAAGTCACAGAATGGAGGCCTGTGATGTCATAGAATGGAGGTGTGTGAAGTTACAGAATGGAGGTGTGTGAAGGCATAAAATGGAGGTGTGTGAAGTCATAGAATGGAGGTGTGTGAAGTCATAGAATGGAGGTGTGTGAAGTCACAGAATGGAGGTGTGTGAAGTCATATTATGGAGGTGTGTGAACTCAGATTTAAGGTGTGTGAAGGCACAGAGTTGAGGGGTGTGAAGTCAAAGAATGGAGGTATGTGAAGTCACAGAAAGGAGGGGTGTGAAGTCAGAATAGAGGTTTGCGAAGTCATAGACTGGAGGTGTGTGAAGTCAGAATGGAGGTGTGTGAAGTCACAATGGAGATGTGCGAAGTCATAGAATGGTGGTTTTTGAAGTCACAGAATGGAGGTGTGTGAGGTCAGATTGGAGGTGTGTGAAGTCACAGAATGGAAGTGTGCCAACTCAGAAAGGAGGTGTGTGAAGTCATAGAATGGAGGTGTGTGAAGTGACAGAATGGAGGTGTGTGAAATCATAGAATGGAGGTGTGTGAAGTCACAGAAATGAGGTGTTTGAAGTCAAAATGGAATGATGTGAAGTCACAGAATGGAGGTGTGTGAAGTCACGAAAAGGAGGTGTGCGAAGTCATAGAATGGAGGAGTGTGAAGTGAAAATGGAGGTCAGAAAGGAGGTGTGTGAAGCCAGAATGGAGGTGTGTGAAGTCAGATAATGGAGGTGTGTGAAGTCACAATGCAGGTGTGTGAACTCATAGAATGGAGGTGTGTGAAGTAACAATGTAGGTTTCTGAAGTCATAGATTGGAGGTGTGTGAAGTCATAGAATGGAGGTGTGTGAAGTCACAGAATGGAGGTGTGTGATGTCATAGAATGGAGGTGTGTGAAGTCACAGAATGGAGGTGTGTGAAGGCATAGAATGGAGGTGTGTGAAGTCATAGAATGGAGGTGTGTGAAGTCAAAGAATAGAGGTTTGTTAAGTCACAGTATGGAGGTGTGTGAACTCAGATTTGAGGTGTGTGAAGTCACAGAATGGAGGTGTGTGAAGTCATAGAAGTAGGTTTGTGAAGTCATAGAATGGAGGTGTGTGAAGACACAGAAAGGAGGTGTGTGAAGTCATAGAATGGAGGTGTTTGAAGTCACAGAATGGAGGTGTGTGAAGTCATAGAATGGAAGTGTGTGAAGTCATAGAATGGAGGTGTGTGAAGTCAGAATCGAGGTGTGTGAAGTCACAGAATGGAGGTGTGTGAACCCAGAATGGAGGTGTGTGAAGTCACAGAATGGAGGTTTGTGAAGTCATAGAATGGAGGTGTGTGAAGTCAGAATGGAGCTCTGTGAACTCATAGAATGGATGTGTGTGAAGTCACCATGGAGATGTGCGAAGTCATAGAATGGTGGTTTTTGAAGTCACAGAATGGAGGTGTGTGAGGTCAGATTGGAGGTGTGTGAAGTCACAGAATGGAAGTGTGTCAACTCAGAAAGGAGGTGTGTGAAGTCATAGAATGGAGGTGTGTGAAGTGATAGAATGGAGGTGTGTGAAATCATAGAATGGAGGTGTGTGAAGTCACAGAAATGAGGTGTTTGAAGTCAAAATGGAAGGATGTGAAGTCAGAATGTAGGTGTGTGAAGTCATAGAATGGAGGAGTGTGAAGTCATAGAATGGAGGTGTGTGAAGTCACACATGGAGGTGTGTGAAGTCATAGAATGTAGGTGTGTGAAGTCACAGAATGGAGGTGTGTGAAGTCACAGAATGGAGGTGTGTGAACCCAGAATGGAGATGTGTGAATTTACAGAAGGGAGGTTTGTGAAGTCATAGAATGGATTTTGTGTGAAATCACAGAATGGAAGTGTGTCAAGTCACAGAATGGAGGTGTGTGAAGTCACAGAATGCAGGTGTGTGAAGTCAGAAGAGAGGTGTGCGAAGTCATAGAATGGAGGATTGTGAAGTGAAAATGGAGCTGTGTGAAGTCATAGAATTGAAGTGTGTGAAGTCAGAATGGAGGTGTGTGAACTCATAGAATGGAGGTATATGAAGTCACAATGGAGGTGTGTGAAGTCACAGAATGGGTGTGTGTGAACTCAGAAAGGAGGTGTGTAAAGTCATAGAATGGAGGTCTGTGAAGTCATAGAATGGAGGTGTGTGAAATCATCGAATGGAGGTGTGTGAAGTCACAGAATTGAGTTGTGTGAAGTCAGAATGGAGGTGTGTGAAGTCAGAATGGAGGTGTGTGAAGTCAGATAATGGAGGTGTGTGAAGTCACAATGCAGGTGTGTGAACTCATAGAATGGAGGTGTGTGAAGTAACAATGTAGGTTTCTGAAGTCATAGATTGGAGGTGTGTGAAGTCATAGAATGGAGGTGTGTGAAGTCACAGAATGGAGGTGTGTGATGTCATAGAATGGAGGTGTGTGAAGTCACAGAATGGAGGTGTGTGAAGGCATAGAATGGAGGTGTGTGAAGTCATAGAATGGAGGTGTGTGAAGTGAAAGAATAGAAGTTTGTGAAGTCACAGTATGGAGGTGTGTGAACTCAGATTTGAGGTGTGTGAAGTCACAGAATGGAGGTGTGTGAAGTCATAGAAGTAGGTTTGTGAAGTCACAGAATGGAGGTGTGTGAATACACAGAATGGAGGTGTGTGAACTCAGAGTGGAGGTATGTGAAGTCACAGAATGGAGGTGTGTGAAGTCATAGAATGGAAGTGTGTGAAGTCATAGAATGGAGGTGTGTGAAGTCAGAATCGAGGTGTGTAAAGTCACAGAATGGAGGTGTGTGAACCCAGAATGGAGGTGTGTGAATTCAAAGAATGGAGGTTTGTGAAGTCAAAAAATGGAGGTGTGTGAAGTCATAGAATGGATGTTGCTGAAGTAAGAATGAAGGTGTGTGAACTCATAGAATGGAGTGTGTGAACTCATAGAATGAAGGTGTGTGAATTCATGGAACGGAGGTGCGTAAAGTCATAGAATTGAGGTGTATGAAGTCACAATGGATGTGTGTGAAGTCACAGAATGGATGTGTGTGAACTCAGAAAGGAGGTGTGGGAAGTCATAGAATGGAGGTCTGTGAAGTCATAGAATGGAGGTGTGTGAAATCATAGAATGAGGGTGTGTGAAGTCACAGAATTGAGGTGTGTGAAGTCAGAATGGAGGTGTGTGAAGTCAGAATGGAGGTGTGTGAAGTCAGAGAATGGAGGTGTGTGAAGTCACAATGCAGGTGTGTGAACTCATAGAATGGAGGTGTGTGAAGTCATAGAATGGAGGTGTGTGAAGTCACAGAATGGAGGTGTGTGCTGTCATAGAATGGAGGTGTGTGAAGTCACAGAATGGAGGTGTGTAAAGGCATAGAATGGAGGTGTGTGAAGTCATAGAATGGAGGTGTGTGAAGTCATAGAATGGGGGTGTGTGAAGTCACAGAATGGAGGTGTGTGAAGTCACACTATGGAGGGGTGTGAAGTCATAGAATGGAGGTGTGTGAAGTCAGAATGGAGGTGTGTGAAGTCACAAATGGAGGTGTGTTAACTCAGAATGGAGATGTGTGAAGTCACAGAATGGAAGTGTGTGAAGTCAAAATTGTGATGTGTGAAGTCACAAATGGAGGTGTGGGAAGTCACAGAGTGGAGGTGTGTGAAATCAAAATGGAATTTTGTGAAGTAAAAGAAAGGAGTTGTGTGAAATCATAGAATGGATGTGTGTGAAGTCATAGAATGGAGGTTGGTGAAGTCAAACATTGGAAGTGTGTGAAGTTACAGAATGGAGGTGTGTGAAGTCATAGAAAGGAGATGTGTGAAGTCATAGATTGGAGGTGTGTGAAGTCAGAATGGAGATGTGTGAAGTCAGAGAATGGAGGTGTGAAATCATAGAATGGAGGTGTGTGAAGTCATAGAATGGAGGTGTGTCTAGTCACAGAATAGAAGTGTGTGAAGTCATAGAATGGAGGTGTGTGAAGTCATAGAATTGAGGTGTGTGAAGTCATAGAATGGAGGTGTGTGAATTCATAGAATGGAGGTGTGTGAAGTCAAAGAATGGATGTGTGTAAGTCATAGAATGGAGGTGTGTGAAATCACAGAATGGAGGTGTGTGTAGTCACAGAGTGGAGATGTGTAAAGTCACAGAGTGGAGGTTTGTGAAGTCTCAGAATGGAGGTGTGTGAAGTCATAGAATGGAGGTTTTTGAAGTCATAGAATGTTGTTTTTGAAGTCACAGAATGCAGGTGTGTGAAGTCATAGAATGGGGGTGTGTGAAGTCAGATTGGAGGGGTGTGAAGTAACAGAATGGAGGTGTGTCAACTCAGAAAGGAGGTGTGTGAATTCATAGAATGGAGGTGTTTGAAGTCATAGAATGGAGGTGTGTGAAATCATAGAATGGAGGTGTGTGAAGTCACAGAAATGAGGTGTTTGAAGTCAAATGGAAGTCTGTGAAGGCAGAATGGAGGTGTGTGAAGTCATAGAATGGAGGTGTGTGAAGTCACAGAATGGAGGTGTGTGAAGTCACAGGATGGAGATGTGTGAATTCACAGAAGGGAGGTTTGTGAAGTCATAGAATGGAGATTTCTGCAGTAAGAATGAAGGTGTGTGAAGACATAGAATGGAGGTGTGTTTAGTCAAAATGGAGGTGTTTGAAGGCAAACAATGGAGGTGTGTGAAGTCACAGAATGGAGGTGTGTGAAGTAACAATGTAGGTTTCTGAAGTCATAGAATGGAGGTGTGTGAAGTCATAGAATGGAGGTGTGTGAAGTCACAGAATGGAGGCCTGTGATGTCATAGAATGGAGGTGTGTGAAGTCACAGAATGGAGGTGTGTGAAGGCATAAAATGGAGGTGTGTGAAGTCATAGAATGGAGGTGTGTGAAGTCATAGAATGGAGGTGTGTGAAGTCACAGAATGGAGGTGTGTGAAGTCATAGTATGGAGGTGTGTGAACTCAGATTTAAGGTGTGTGAAGGCACAGAGTGGAGGGGTGTGAAGTCAAAGAATGGAGGTATGTGAAATCACAGAATGGAGGGGTGTGAAGTCAGAATAGAGGTTTGCGAAGTCATAGAATGGAGGTGTGTGAAGTCAGAATGGAGGTGTGTGAAGTCACAATGGAGATGTGCGAAGTCATAGAATGGTGGTTTTTGAAGTCACAGAATGGAGGTGTGTGAGGTCAGATTGGAGGTGTGTGAAGTCACAGAATGGAAGTGTGTCAACTCAGAAAGGAGGTGTGTGAAGTCATAGAATGGAGGTGTGTGAAGTGATACAATGGAGGTGTGTGAAATCATAGAATGGAGGTGTGTGAAGTCACAGAAATGAGGTGTTTGAAGTCAAAATGGAAGGATGTGAAGTCAGAATGGAGGTGTGTGAAGTCAAAGAATAGAGGTTTGTGAAGTCACAGTATGGAGGTGTGTGAACTCAGATTTGAGGTGTGTGAAGTCACAGAATGGAGGTGTGTGAAGTCATAGAAGTAGGTTTGTGAAGTCACAGAATGGAGGTGTGTGAATACACAGAATGGAGGTGTGTGAACTCAGAGTGGAGGTATGTGAAGTCACAGAATGGAGGTGTGTGAAGTCATAGAATGGAAGTGTGTGAAGTCATAGAATGGAGGTGTGTGAAGTCAGAATCGAGGTGTGTAAAGTCACAGAATGGAGGTGTGTGAACCCAGAATGAAGGTGTGTGAATTCAAAGAATGGAGGTTTGTGAAGTCATAAAATGGAGGTGTGTGAAGTCATAGAATGGATGTTGCTGAAGTAAGAATGAAGGTGTGTGAACTCATAGAATGGAGTGTGTGAACTCATAGAATGAAGGTGTGTGAATTCATGGAACGGAGGTGCGTAAAGTCATAGAATGGAGGTGTATGAAGTCACAATGGATGTGTGTGAAGTCACAGAATGGATGTGTGTGAACTCAGAAAGGAGGTGTGGGAAGTCATAGAATGGAGGTCTGTGAAGTCATAGAATGGAGGTGTGTGAAATCATAGAATGAGGGTGTGTGAAGTCACAGAATTGAGGTGTGTGAAGTCAGAATGGAGGTGTGTGAAGTCAGAATGGAGGTGTGTGAAGTCAGAGAATGGAGGTGTGTGAAGTCACAATGCAAGTGTGTGAACTCATAGAATGGAGGTGTGTGAAGTCATAGAATGGAGGTGTGTGAAGTCACAGAATGGAGGTGTGTGCTGTCATAGAATGGAGGTGTGTGAAGTCACAGAATGGAGGTTTGTAAAGGCATAGAATGGAGGTGTGTGAAGTCATAGAATGGAGGTGTGTGAAGGCATAGAATGGGGGTGTGTGAAGTCACAGAATGGAGGTGTGTGAAGTCACACTATGGAGGGGTGTGAAGTCATAGAATGGAGGTGTGTGAAGTCAGAATGGAGGTGTGTGAAGTCACAAATGGAGGTGTGTTAACTCAGAATGGAGATGTGTGAAGTCACAGAATGGAAGTGTGTGAAGTCAAAATTGTGATGTGTGAAGTCACAAATGGAGGTGTGGGAAGTCACAGAGTGGAGGTGTGTGAAATCAAAATGGAATTTTGTGAAGTAATAGAAAGGAGTTGTGTGAAATCATAGAATGGATGTGTGTGAAGTCATAGAATGGAGGTTGGTGAAGTCAAACATTGGAAGTGTGTGAAGTTACAGAATGGAGGTGTGTGAAGTCATAGAAAGGAGATGTGTGAAGTCATAGATTGGAGGTGTGTGAAGTCAGAATGGAGATGTGTGAAGTCAGAGAATGGAGGTGTGAAATCATAGAATGGAGGTGTGTGAAGTCATAGAATGGAGGTGTGTCTAGTCACAGAATAGAAGTGTGTGAAGTCATAGAATGGAGGTGTGTGAAGTCATAGAATTGAGGTGTGTGAAGTCATAGAATGGAGGTGTGTGAATTCATAGAATGGAGGTGTGTGAAGTCAAAGAATGGATGTGTGTAAGTCATAGAATGGAGGTGTGTGAAATCACAGAATGGAGGTGTGTGTAGTCACAGAGTGGAGATGTGTAAAGTCACAGAGTGGAGGTTTGTGAAGTCTCAGAATGGAGGTGTGTGAAGTCATAGAATGGAGGTGTTTGAAGTCATAGAATGTTGTTTTTGAAGTCACAGAATGCAGGTGTGTGAAGTCATAGAATGGGGGTGTGTGAAGTCAGATTGGAGGGGTGTGAAGTAACAGAATGGAGGTGTGTCAACTCAGAAAGGAGGTGTGTGAATTCATAGAATGGAGGTGTTTGAAGTCATAGAATGGAGGTGTGTGAAATCATAGAATGGAGGTGTGTGAAGTCACAGAAATGAGGTGTTTGAAGTCAAATGGAAGTCTGTGAAGGCAGAATGGAGGTGTGTGAAGTCATAGAATGGAGGTGTGTGAAGTCACAGAATGGAGGTGTGTGAAGTCACAGGATGGAGATGTGTGAATTCACAGAAGGGAGGTTTGTGAAGTCATAGAATGGAGATTTCTGCAGTAAGAATGAAGGTGTGTGAAGACATAGAATGGAGGTGTGTTTAGTCAAAATGGAGGTGTTTGAAGGCAAACAATGGAGGTGTGTGAAGTCACAGAATGGAGGTGTGTGAAGTAACAATGTAGGTTTCTGAAGTCATAGAATGGAGGTGTGTGAAGTCATAGAATGGAGGTGTGTGAAGTCACAGAATGGAGGCCTGTGATGTCATAGAATGGAGGTGTGTGAAGTCACAGAATGGAGGTGTGTGAAGGCATAAAATGGAGGTGTGTGAAGTCATAGAATGGAGGTGTGTGAAGTCATAGAATGGAGGTGTGTGAAGTCACAGAATGGAGGTGTGTGAAGTCATAGTATGGAGGTGTGTGAACTCAGATTTAAGGTGTGTGAAGGCACAGAGTGGAGGGGTGTGAAGTCAAAGAATGGAGGTATGTGAAATCACAGAATGGAGGGGTGTGAAGTCAGAATAGAGGTTTGCGAAGTCATAGAATGGAGGTGTGTGAAGTCAGAATGGAGGTGTGTGAAGTCACAATGGAGATGTGCGAAGTCATAGAATGGTGGTTTTTGAAGTCACAGAATGGAGGTGTGTGAGGTCAGATTGGAGGTGTGTGAAGTCACAGAATGGAAGTGTGTCAACTCAGAAAGGAGGTGTGTGAAGTCATAGAATGGAGGTGTGTGAAGTGATACAATGGAGGTGTGTGAAATCATAGAATGGAGGTGTGTGAAGTCACAGAAATGAGGTGTTTGAAGTCAAAATGGAAGGATGTGAAGTCAGAATGGAGGTGTGTGAAGTCAAAGAATAGAGGTTTGTGAAGTCACAGTATGGAGGTGTGTGAACTCAGATTTGAGGTGTGTGAAGTCACAGAATGGAGGTGTGTGAAGTCATAGAAGTAGGTTTGTGAAGTCACAGAATGGAGGTTTGTGAATACACAGAATGGAGGTGTGTGAACTCAGAGTGGAGGTATGTGAAGTCACAGAATGGAGGTGTGTGAAGTCATAGAATGGAAGTGTGTGAAGTCATAGAATGGAGGTGTGTGAAGTCAGAATCGAGGTGTGTAAAGTCACAGAATGGAGGTGTGTGAACCCAGAATGAAGGTGTGTGAATTCAAAGAATGGAGGTTTGTGAAGTCATAAAATGGAGGTGTGTGAAGTCATAGAATGGATGTTGCTGAAGTAAGAATGAAGGTGTGTGAACTCATAGAATGGAGTGTGTGAACTCATAGAATGAAGGTGTGTGAATTCATGGAACGGAGGTGCGTAAAGTCATAGAATGGAGGTGTATGAAGTCACAATGGATGTGTGTGAAGTCACAGAATGGATGTGTGTGAACTCAGAAAGGAGGTGTGGGAAGTCATAGAATGGAGGTCTGTGAAGTCATAGAATGGAGGTGTGTGAAATCATAGAATGAGGGTGTGTGAAGTCACAGAATTGAGGTGTGTGAAGTCAGAATGGAGGTGTGTGAAGTCAGAATGGAGGTGTGTGAAGTCAGAGAATGGAGGTGTGTGAAGTCACAATGCAAGTGTGTGAACTCATAGAATGGAGGTGTGTGAAGTCATAGAATGGAGGTGTGTGAAGTCACAGAATGGAGGTGTGTGCTGTCATAGAATGGAGGTGTGTGAAGTCACAGAATGGAGGTTTGTAAAGGCATAGAATGGAGGTGTGTGAAGTCATAGAATGGAGGTGTGTGAAGGCATAGAATGGGGGTGTGTGAAGTCACAGAATGGAGGTGTGTGAAGTCACACTATGGAGGGGTGTGAAGTCATAGAATGGAGGTGTGTGAAGTCAGAATGGAGGTGTGTGAAGTCACAAATGGAGGTGTGTTAACTCAGAATGGAGATGTGTGAAGTCACAGAATGGAAGTGTGTGAAGTCAAAATTGTGATGTGTGAAGTCACAAATGGAGGTGTGGGAAGTCACAGAGTGGAGGTGTGTGAAATCAAAATGGAATTTTGTGAAGTAAAAGAAAGGAGTTGTGTGAAATCATAGAATGGATGTGTGTGAAGTCATAGAATGGAGGTTGGTGAAGTCAAACATTGGAAGTGTGTGAAGTTACAGAATGGAGGTGTGTGAAGTCATAGAAAGGAGATGTGTGAAGTCATAGATTGGAGGTGTGTGAAGTCAGAATGGAGATGTGTGAAGTCAGAGAATGGAGGTGTGAAATCATAGAATGGAGGTGTGTGAAGTCATAGAATGGAGGTGTGTCTAGTCACAGAATAGAAGTGTGTGAAGTCATAGAATGGAGGTGTGTGAAGTCATAGAATTGAGGTGTGTGAAGTCATAGAATGGAGGTGTGTGAATTCATAGAATGGAGGTGTGTGAAGTCAAAGAATGGATGTGTGTAAGTCATAGAATGGAGGTGTGTGAAATCACAGAATGGAGGTGTGTGTAGTCACAGAGTGGAGATGTGTAAAGTCACAGAGTGGAGGTTTGTGAAGTCTCAGAATGGAGGTGTGTGAAGTCATAGAATGGAGGTGTTTGAAGTCATAGAATGTTGTTTTTGAAGTCACAGAATGCAGGTGTGTGAAGTCATAGAATGGGGGTGTGTGAAGTCAGATTGGAGGGGTGTGAAGTAACAGAATGGAGGTGTGTCAACTCAGAAAGGAGGTGTGTGAATTCATAGAATGGAGGTGTTTGAAGTCATAGAATGGAGGTGTGTGAAATCATAGAATGGAGGTGTGTGAAGTCACAGAAATGAGGTGTTTGAAGTCAAATGGAAGTCTGTGAAGGCAGAATGGAGGTGTGTGAAGTCATAGAATGGAGGTGTGTGAAGTCACAGAATGGAGGTGTGTGAAGTCACAGGATGGAGATGTGTGAATTCACAGAAGGGAGGTTTGTGAAGTCATAGAATGGAGATTTCTGCAGTAAGAATGAAGGTGTGTGAAGACATAGAATGGAGGTGTTTAGTCAAAATGGAGGTGTTTGAAGGCAAACAATGGAGGTGTGTGAAGTCACAGAATGGAGGTGTGTGAAGTAACAATGTAGGTTTCTGAAGTCATAGAATGGAGGTGTGTGAAGTCATAGAATGGAGGTGTGTGAAGTCACAGAATGGAGGCCTGTGATGTCATAGAATGGAGGTGTGTGAAGTCACAGAATGGAGGTGTGTGAAGGCATAAAATGGAGGTGTGTGAAGTCATAGAATGGAGGTGTGTGAAGTCATAGAATGGAGGTGTGTGAAGTCACAGAATGGAGGTGTGTGAAGTCATAGTATGGAGGTGTGTGAACTCAGATTTAAGGTGTGTGAAGGCACAGAGTGGAGGGGTGTGAAGTCAAAGAATGGAGGTATGTGAAATCACAGAATGGAGGGGTGTGAAGTCAGAATAGAGGTTTGCGAAGTCATAGAATGGAGGTGTGTGAAGTCAGAATGGAGGTGTGTGAAGTCACAATGGAGATGTGCGAAGTCATAGAATGGTGGTTTTTGAAGTCACAGAATGGAGGTGTGTGAGGTCAGATTGGAGGTGTGTGAAGTCACAGAATGGAAGTGTGTCAACTCAGAAAGGAGGTGTGTGAAGTCATAGAATGGAGGTGTGTGAAGTGATACAATGGAGGTGTGTGAAATCATAGAATGGAGGTGTGTGAAGTCACAGAAATGAGGTGTTTGAAGTCAAAATGGAAGGATGTGAAGTCAGAATGGAGGTGTGTGAAGTCAAAGAATAGAGGTTTGTGAAGTCACAGTATGGAGGTGTGTGAACTCAGATTTGAGGTGTGTGAAGTCACAGAATGGAGGTGTGTGAAGTCATAGAAGTAGGTTTGTGAAGTCACAGAATGGAGGTTTGTGAATACACAGAATGGAGGTGTGTGAACTCAGAGTGGAGGTATGTGAAGTCACAGAATGGAGGTGTGTGAAGTCATAGAATGGAAGTGTGTGAAGTCATAGAATGGAGGTGTGTGAAGTCAGAATCGAGGTGTGTAAAGTCACAGAATGGAGGTGTGTGAACCCAGAATGAAGGTGTGTGAATTCAAAGAATGGAGGTTTGTGAAGTCATAAAATGGAGGTGTGTGAAGTCATAGAATGGATGTTGCTGAAGTAAGAATGAAGGTGTGTGAACTCATAGAATGGAGTGTGTGAACTCATAGAATGAAGGTGTGTGAATTCATGGAACGGAGGTGCGTAAAGTCATAGAATGGAGGTGTATGAAGTCACAATGGATGTGTGTGAAGTCACAGAATGGATGTGTGTGAACTCAGAAAGGAGGTGTGGGAAGTCATAGAATGGAGGTCTGTGAAGTCATAGAATGGAGGTGTGTGAAATCATAGAATGAGGGTGTGTGAAGTCACAGAATTGAGGTGTGTGAAGTCAGAATGGAGGTGTGTGAAGTCAGAATGGAGGTGTGTGAAGTCAGAGAATGGAGGTGTGTGAAGTCACAATGCAAGTGTGTGAACTCATAGAATGGAGGTGTGTGAAGTCATAGAATGGAGGTGTGTGAAGTCACAGAATGGAGGTGTGTGCTGTCATAGAATGGAGGTGTGTGAAGTCACAGAATGGAGGTTTGTAAAGGCATAGAATGGAGGTGTGTGAAGTCATAGAATGGAGGTGTGTGAAGGCATAGAATGGGGGTGTGTGAAGTCACAGAATGGAGGTGTGTGAAGTCACACTATGGAGGGGTGTGAAGTCATAGAATGGAGGTGTGTGAAGTCAGAATGGAGGTGTGTGAAGTCACAAATGGAGGTGTGTTAACTCAGAATGGAGATGTGTGAAGTCACAGAATGGAAGTGTGTGAAGTCAAAATTGTGATGTGTGAAGTCACAAATGGAGGTGTGGGAAGTCACAGAGTGGAGGTGTGTGAAATCAAAATGGAATTTTGTGAAGTAAAAGAAAGGAGTTGTGTGAAATCATAGAATGGATGTGTGTGAAGTCATAGAATGGAGGTTGGTGAAGTCAAACATTGGAAGTGTGTGAAGTTACAGAATGGAGGTGTGTGAAGTCATAGAAAGGAGATGTGTGAAGTCATAGATTGGAGGTGTGTGAAGTCAGAATGGAGATGTGTGAAGTCAGAGAATGGAGGTGTGAAATCATAGAATGGAGGTGTGTGAAGTCATAGAATGGAGGTGTGTCTAGTCACAGAATAGAAGTGTGTGAAGTCATAGAATGGAGGTGTGTGAAGTCATAGAATTGAGGTGTGTGAAGTCATAGAATGGAGGTGTGTGAATTCATAGAATGGAGGTGTGTGAAGTCAAAGAATGGATGTGTGTAAGTCATAGAATGGAGGTGTGTGAAATCACAGAATGGAGGTGTGTGTAGTCACAGAGTGGAGATGTGTAAAGTCACAGAGTGGAGGTTTGTGAAGTCTCAGAATGGAGGTGTGTGAAGTCATAGAATGGAGGTGTTTGAAGTCATAGAATGTTGTTTTTGAAGTCACAGAATGCAGGTGTGTGAAGTCATAGAATGGGGGTGTGTGAAGTCAGATTGGAGGGGTGTGAAGTAACAGAATGGAGGTGTGTCAACTCAGAAAGGAGGTGTGTGAATTCATAGAATGGAGGTGTTTGAAGTCATAGAATGGAGGTGTGTGAAATCATAGAATGGAGGTGTGTGAAGTCACAGAAATGAGGTGTTTGAAGTCAAATGGAAGTCTGTGAAGGCAGAATGGAGGTGTGTGAAGTCATAGAATGGAGGTGTGTGAAGTCACAGAATGGAGGTGTGTGAAGTCACAGGATGGAGATGTGTGAATTCACAGAAGGGAGGTTTGTGAAGTCATAGAATGGAGATTTCTGCAGTAAGAATGAAGGTGTGTGAAGACATAGAATGGAGGTGTGTTTAGTCAAAATGGAGGTGTTTGAAGGCAAACAATGGAGGTGTGTGAAGTCACAGAATGGAGGTGTGTGAAGTAACAATGTAGGTTTCTGAAGTCATAGAATGGAGGTGTGTGAAGTCATAGAATGGAGGTGTGTGAAGTCACAGAATGGAGGCCTGTGATGTCATAGAATGGAGGTGTGTGAAGTCACAGAATGGAGGTGTGTGAAGGCATAAAATGGAGGTGTGTGAAGTCATAGAATGGAGGTGTGTGAAGTCATAGAATGGAGGTGTGTGAAGTCACAGAATGGAGGTGTGTGAAGTCATAGTATGGAGGTGTGTGAACTCAGATTTAAGGTGTGTGAAGGCACAGAGTGGAGGGGTGTGAAGTCAAAGAATGGAGGTATGTGAAATCACAGAATGGAGGGGTGTGAAGTCAGAATAGAGGTTTGCGAAGTCATAGAATGGAGGTGTGTGAAGTCAGAATGGAGGTGTGTGAAGTCACAATGGAGATGTGCGAAGTCATAGAATGGTGGTTTTTGAAGTCACAGAATGGAGGTGTGTGAGGTCAGATTGGAGGTGTGTGAAGTCACAGAATGGAAGTGTGTCAACTCAGAAAGGAGGTGTGTGAAGTCATAGAATGGAGGTGTGTGAAGTGATACAATGGAGGTGTGTGAAATCATAGAATGGAGGTGTGTGAAGTCACAGAAATGAGGTGTTTGAAGTCAAAATGGAAGGATGTGAAGTCAGAATGGAGGTGTGTGAAGTCAAAGAATAGAGGTTTGTGAAGTCACAGTATGGAGGTGTGTGAACTCAGATTTGAGGTGTGTGAAGTCACAGAATGGAGGTGTGTGAAGTCATAGAAGTAGGTTTGTGAAGTCACAGAATGGAGGTTTGTGAATACACAGAATGGAGGTGTGTGAACTCAGAGTGGAGGTATGTGAAGTCACAGAATGGAGGTGTGTGAAGTCATAGAATGGAAGTGTGTGAAGTCATAGAATGGAGGTGTGTGAAGTCAGAATCGAGGTGTGTAAAGTCACAGAATGGAGGTGTGTGAACCCAGAATGAAGGTGTGTGAATTCAAAGAATGGAGGTTTGTGAAGTCATAAAATGGAGGTGTGTGAAGTCATAGAATGGATGTTGCTGAAGTAAGAATGAAGGTGTGTGAACTCATAGAATGGAGTGTGTGAACTCATAGAATGAAGGTGTGTGAATTCATGGAACGGAGGTGCGTAAAGTCATAGAATGGAGGTGTATGAAGTCACAATGGATGTGTGTGAAGTCACAGAATGGATGTGTGTGAACTCAGAAAGGAGGTGTGGGAAGTCATAGAATGGAGGTCTGTGAAGTCATAGAATGGAGGTGTGTGAAATCATAGAATGAGGGTGTGTGAAGTCACAGAATTGAGGTGTGTGAAGTCAGAATGGAGGTGTGTGAAGTCAGAATGGAGGTGTGTGAAGTCAGAGAATGGAGGTGTGTGAAGTCACAATGCAAGTGTGTGAACTCATAGAATGGAGGTGTGTGAAGTCATAGAATGGAGGTGTGTGAAGTCACAGAATGGAGGTGTGTGCTGTCATAGAATGGAGGTGTGTGAAGTCACAGAATGGAGGTTTGTAAAGGCATAGAATGGAGGTGTGTGAAGTCATAGAATGGAGGTGTGTGAAGGCATAGAATGGGGGTGTGTGAAGTCACAGAATGGAGGTGTGTGAAGTCACACTATGGAGGGGTGTGAAGTCATAGAATGGAGGTGTGTGAAGTCAGAATGGAGGTGTGTGAAGTCACAAATGGAGGTGTGTTAACTCAGAATGGAGATGTGTGAAGTCACAGAATGGAAGTGTGTGAAGTCAAAATTGTGATGTGTGAAGTCACAAATGGAGGTGTGGGAAGTCACAGAGTGGAGGTGTGTGAAATCAAAATGGAATTTTGTGAAGTAATAGAAAGGAGTTGTGTGAAATCATAGAATGGATGTGTGTGAAGTCATAGAATGGAGGTTGGTGAAGTCAAACATTGGAAGTGTGTGAAGTTACAGAATGGAGGTGTGTGAAGTCATAGAAAGGAGATGTGTGAAGTCATAGATTGGAGGTGTGTGAAGTCAGAATGGAGATGTGTGAAGTCAGAGAATGGAGGTGTGAAATCATAGAATGGAGGTTTGTGAAGTCATAGAATGGAGGTGTGTCTAGTCACAGAATAGAAGTGTGTGAAGTCATAGAATGGAGGTGTGTGAAGTCATAGAATTGAGGTGTGTGAAGTCATAGAATGGAGGTGTGTGAAGTCATAGAATGGAGGTGTGTGAAGTCACAGAATGGAGGTGTGTGAAGTCACAGGATGGAGATGTGTGAATTCACAGAAGGGAGGTTTGTGAAGTCATAGAATGGAGATTTCTGCAGTAAGAATGAAGGTGTGTGAAGACATAGAATGGAGGTGTGTTTAGTCAAAATGGAGGTGTTTGAAGGCAAACAATGGAGGTGTGTGAAGTCACAGAATGGAGGTGTGTGAAGTAACAATGTAGGTTTCTGAAGTCATAGAATGGAGGTGTGTGAAGTCATAGAATGGAGGTGTGTGAAGTCACAGAATGGAGGCCTGTGATGTCATAGAATGGAGGTGTGTGAAGTCACAGAATGGAGGTGTGTGAAGGCATAAAATGGAGGTGTGTGAAGTCATAGAATGGAGGTGTGTGAAGTCATAGAATGGAGGTGTGTGAAGTCACAGAATGGAGGTGTGTGAAGTCATAGTATGGAGGTGTGTGAACTCAGATTTAAGGTGTGTGAAGGCACAGAGTGGAGGGGTGTGAAGTCAAAGAATGGAGGTATGTGAAATCACAGAATGGAGGGGTGTGAAGTCAGAATAGAGGTTTGCGAAGTCATAGAATGGAGGTGTGTGAAGTCAGAATGGAGGTGTGTGAAGTCACAATGGAGATGTGCGAAGTCATAGAATGGTGGTTTTTGAAGTCACAGAATGGAGGTGTGTGAGGTCAGATTGGAGGTGTGTGAAGTCACAGAATGGAAGTGTGTCAACTCAGAAAGGAGGTGTGTGAAGTCATAGAATGGAGGTGTGTGAAGTGATACAATGGAGGTGTGTGAAATCATAGAATGGAGGTGTGTGAAGTCACAGAAATGAGGTGTTTGAAGTCAAAATGGAAGGATGTGAAGTCAGAATGGAGGTGTGTGAAGTCAAAGAATAGAGGTTTGTGAAGTCACAGTATGGAGGTGTGTGAACTCAGATTTGAGGTGTGTGAAGTCACAGAATGGAGGTGTGTGAAGTCATAGAAGTAGGTTTGTGAAGTCACAGAATGGAGGTTTGTGAATACACAGAATGGAGGTGTGTGAACTCAGAGTGGAGGTATGTGAAGTCACAGAATGGAGGTGTGTGAAGTCATAGAATGGAAGTGTGTGAAGTCATAGAATGGAGGTGTGTGAAGTCAGAATCGAGGTGTGTAAAGTCACAGAATGGAGGTGTGTGAACCCAGAATGAAGGTGTGTGAATTCAAAGAATGGAGGTTTGTGAAGTCATAAAATGGAGGTGTGTGAAGTCATAGAATGGATGTTGCTGAAGTAAGAATGAAGGTGTGTGAACTCATAGAATGGAGTGTGTGAACTCATAGAATGAAGGTGTGTGAATTCATGGAACGGAGGTGCGTAAAGTCATAGAATGGAGGTGTATGAAGTCACAATGGATGTGTGTGAAGTCACAGAATGGATGTGTGTGAACTCAGAAAGGAGGTGTGGGAAGTCATAGAATGGAGGTCTGTGAAGTCATAGAATGGAGGTGTGTGAAATCATAGAATGAGGGTGTGTGAAGTCACAGAATTGAGGTGTGTGAAGTCAGAATGGAGGTGTGTGAAGTCAGAATGGAGGTGTGTGAAGTCAGAGAATGGAGGTGTGTGAAGTCACAATGCAAGTGTGTGAACTCATAGAATGGAGGTGTGTGAAGTCATAGAATGGAGGTGTGTGAAGTCACAGAATGGAGGTGTGTGCTGTCATAGAATGGAGGTGTGTGAAGTCACAGAATGGAGGTTTGTAAAGGCATAGAATGGAGGTGTGTGAAGTCATAGAATGGAGGTGTGTGAAGGCATAGAATGGGGGTGTGTGAAGTCACAGAATGGAGGTGTGTGAAGTCACACTATGGAGGGGTGTGAAGTCATAGAATGGAGGTGTGTGAAGTCAGAATGGAGGTGTGTGAAGTCACAAATGGAGGTGTGTTAACTCAGAATGGAGATGTGTGAAGTCACAGAATGGAAGTGTGTGAAGTCAAAATTGTGATGTGTGAAGTCACAAATGGAGGTGTGGGAAGTCACAGAGTGGAGGTGTGTGAAATCAAAATGGAATTTTGTGAAGTAATAGAAAGGAGTTGTGTGAAATCATAGAATGGATGTGTGTGAAGTCATAGAATGGAGGTTGGTGAAGTCAAACATTGGAAGTGTGTGAAGTTACAGAATGGAGGTGTGTGAAGTCATAGAAAGGAGATGTGTGAAGTCATAGATTGGAGGTGTGTGAAGTCAGAATGGAGATGTGTGAAGTCAGAGAATGGAGGTGTGAAATCATAGAATGGAGGTTTGTGAAGTCATAGAATGGAGGTGTGTCTAGTCACAGAATAGAAGTGTGTGAAGTCATAGAATGGAGGTGTGTGAAGTCATAGAATTGAGGTGTGTGAAGTCATAGAATGGAGGTGTGTGAAGTCATAGAATGGAGGTGTGTGAAGTCACAGAATGGAGGTGTGTGAAGTCACAGGATGGAGATGTGTGAATTCACAGAAGGGAGGTTTGTGAAGTCATAGAATGGAGATTTCTGCAGTAAGAATGAAGGTGTGTGAAGACATAGAATGGAGGTGTGTTTAGTCAAAATGGAGGTGTTTGAAGGCAAACAATGGAGGTGTGTGAAGTCACAGAATGGAGGTGTGTGAAGTAACAATGTAGGTTTCTGAAGTCATAGAATGGAGGTGTGTGAAGTCATAGAATGGAGGTGTGTGAAGTCACAGAATGGAGGCCTGTGATGTCATAGAATGGAGGTGTGTGAAGTCACAGAATGGAGGTGTGTGAAGGCATAAAATGGAGGTGTGTGAAGTCATAGAATGGAGGTGTGTGAAGTCATAGAATGGAGGTGTGTGAAGTCACAGAATGGAGGTGTGTGAAGTCATAGTATGGAGGTGTGTGAACTCAGATTTAAGGTGTGTGAAGGCACAGAGTGGAGGGGTGTGAAGTCAAAGAATGGAGGTATGTGAAATCACAGAATGGAGGGGTGTGAAGTCAGAATAGAGGTTTGCGAAGTCATAGAATGGAGGTGTGTGAAGTCAGAATGGAGGTGTGTGAAGTCACAATGGAGATGTGCGAAGTCATAGAATGGTGGTTTTTGAAGTCACAGAATGGAGGTGTGTGAGGTCAGATTGGAGGTGTGTGAAGTCACAGAATGGAAGTGTGTCAACTCAGAAAGGAGGTGTGTGAAGTCATAGAATGGAGGTGTGTGAAGTGATACAATGGAGGTGTGTGAAATCATAGAATGGAGGTGTGTGAAGTCACAGAAATGAGGTGTTTGAAGTCAAAATGGAAGGATGTGAAGTCAGAATGGAGGTGTGTGAAGTCAAAGAATAGAGGTTTGTGAAGTCACAGTATGGAGGTGTGTGAACTCAGATTTGAGGTGTGTGAAGTCACAGAATGGAGGTGTGTGAAGTCATAGAAGTAGGTTTGTGAAGTCACAGAATGGAGGTGTGTGAATACACAGAATGGAGGTGTGTGAACTCAGAGTGGAGGTATGTGAAGTCACAGAATGGAGGTGTGTGAAGTCATAGAATGGAAGTGTGTGAAGTCATAGAATGGAGGTGTGTGAAGTCAGAATCGAGGTGTGTAAAGTCACAGAATGGAGGTGTGTGAACCCAGAATGAAGGTGTGTGAATTCAAAGAATGGAGGTTTGTGAAGTCATAAAATGGAGGTGTGTGAAGTCATAGAATGGATGTTGCTGAAGTAAGAATGAAGGTGTGAGAACTCATAGAATGGAGTGTTTGAACTCATAGAATGGAGGTGTGTGAATTCATGGAACGGAGGTGCGTAAAGTCATAGAATGGAGGTGTATGAAGTCACAATGGATGTGTGTGAAGTCACAGAATGGATGTGTGTGAACTCAGAAAGGAGGTGTGGGAAGTCATAGAATGGAGGTCTGTGAAGTCATAGAATGGAGGTGTGTGAAATCATAGAATGAGGGTGTGTGAAGTCACAGAATTGAGGTGTGTGAAGTCAGAATGGAGGTGTGTGAAGTCAGAATGGAGGTGTGAGAAGTCAGAGAATGGAGGTGTGTGAAGTCACAATGCAAGTGTGTGAACTCATAGAATGGAGGTGTGTGAAGTCATAGAATGGAGGTGTGTGAAGTCACAGAATGGAGGTGTGTGCTGTCATAGAATGGAGGTGTGTGAAGTCACAGAATGGAGGTTTGTAAAGGCATAGAATGGAGGTGTGTGAAGTCATAGAATGGAGGTGTGTGAAGGCATAGAATGGGGGTGTGTGAAGTCACAGAATGGAGGTGTGTGAAGTCACACTATGGAGGGGTGTGAAGTCATAGAATGGAGGTGTGTGAAGTCAGAATGGAGGTGTGTGAAGTCACAAATGGAGGTGTGTTAACTCAGAATGGAGATGTGTGAAGTCACAGAATGGAAGTGTGTGAAGTCAAAATTGTGATGTGTGAAGTCACAAATGGAGGTGTGGGAAGTCACAGAGTGTAGGTGTGTGAAATCAAAATGGAATTTTGTGAAGTAATAGAAAGGAGTTGTGTGAAATCATAGAATGGATGTGTGTGAAGTCATAGAATGGAGGTTGGTGAAGTCAAACATTGGAAGTGTGTGAAGTTACAGAATGGAGGTGTGTGAAGTCATAGAAAGGAGATGTGTGAAGTCATAGATTGGAGGTGTGTGAAGTCAGAATGGAGATGTGTGAAGTCAGAGAATGGAGGTGTGAAATCATAGAATGGAGGTGTGTGAAGTCATAGAATGGAGGTGTGTCTAGTCACAGAATAGAAGTGTGTGAAGTCATAGAATGGAGGTGTGTGAAGTCATAGAATTGAGGTGTGTGAAGTCATAGAATGGAGGTGTGTGAATTCATAGAATGGAGGTGTGTGAAGTCAAAGAATGGATGTGTGTAAGTCATAGAATGGAGGTGTGTGAAATCACAGAATGGAGGTGTGTGTAGTCACAGAGTGGAGATGTGTAAAGTCACAGAGTGGAGGTTTGTGAAGTCTCAGAATGGAGGTGTGTGAAGTCATAGAATGGAGGTGTTTGAAGTCATAGAATGTTGTTTTTGAAGTCACAGAATGCAGGTGTGTGAAGTCATAGAATGGAGGTGTGTGAAGTCAGATTGGAGGGGTGTGAAGTAACAGAATGGAGGTGTGTCAACTCAGAAAGGAGGTGTGTGAAGTCATAGAATGGAGGTGTTTGAAGTCATAGAATGGAGGTGTGTGAAATCATAGAATGGAGGTGTGTGAAGTCACAGAATGGAGGTGTGTGAAGTCACAGGATGGAGATGTGTGAATTCACAGAAGGGAGGTTTGTGAAGTCATAGAATGGAGATTTCTGCAGTAAGAATGAAGGTGTGTGAAGACATAGAATGGAGGTGTGTTTAGTCAAAATGGAGGTGTTTGAAGGCAAACAATGGAGGTGTGTGAAGTCACAGAATGGAGGTGTGTGAAGTAACAATGTAGGTTTCTGAAGTCATAGAATGGAGGTGTGTGAAGTCATAGAATGGAGGTGTGTGAAGTCACAGAATGGAGGCCTGTGATGTCATAGAATGGAGGTGTGTGAAGTCACAGAATGGAGGTGTGTGAAGGCATAAAATGGAGGTGTGTGAAGTCATAGAATGGAGGTGTGTGAAGTCATAGAATGGAGGTGTGTGAAGTCACAGAATGGAGGTGTGTGAAGTCATAGTATGGAGGTGTGTGAACTCAGATTTAAGGTGTGTGAAGGCACAGAGTGGAGGGGTGTAAAGTCAAAGAATGGAGGTATGTGAAATCACAGAATGGAGGGGTGTGAAGTCAGAATAGAGGTTTGCGAAGTCATAGAATGGAGGTGTGTGAAGTCAGAATGGAGGTGTGTGAAGTCACAATGGAGATGTGCGAAGTCATAGAATGGTGGTTTTTGAAGTCACAGAATGGAGGTGTGTGAGGTCAGATTGGAGGTGTGTGAAGTCACAGAATGGAAGTGTGTCAACTCAGAAAGGAGGTGTGTGAAGTCATAGAATGGAGGTGTGTGAAGTGATACAATGGAGGTGTGTGAAATCATAGAATGGAGGTGTGTGAAGTCACAGAAATGAGGTGTTTGAAGTCAAAATGGAAGGATGTGAAGTCAGAATGGAGGTGTGTGAAGTCATAGAATGGAGGTGTGTGAAGTCATAGAATGGAGGTGTGTGAAGTCACAGAAGAGAGGTGTGTGAAGTCAGAGCATCGAGGTGTGGGAATTCACAGAATGGAGGTGTGTGAAGTCACAGAATGGAGGTTGGTGAACTCACAATGGAGGTGAGTGAAGTCACAGAATGGAGGTGTGTGAAGTCATAGAATGGAAGTGTGTGAAGAAATAGAATGGTGGTGTGTGATGTCAGAATGGAGGTGTGTTAAGTCACAGAATGGAGGTGTGTGACGTCATAAATTTTGGTGTGTGAAGTCATAGTATGTTGGTGTGAAGTCATAGAATGGAGGTTTGTGAAGTCATAGAATGGAGGTGTGTGAAGTCACAGAAGTCAGGTGTGTGAAGTCACAGAATAGAGTTGTGTGAGGTCACAATGGAGCTGTGTGAATTCATAGAATGGAGGTGTGTGAAGTCAAAGAATGGATGTGTGTAAGTCATAGAATGGAGGTGTGTGAAATCACAGAATGGAGGTGTGTGTAGTCACAGAGTGGAGATGTGTAAAGTCACAGAATGGAGGTTTGTGAAGTCTCAGAATGGAGGTGTGTGAAGTCATAGAATGGAGGTGTTTGAAGTCATAGAATGTTGCTTTTTGAAGTCACAGAATGCAGGTGTGTGAAGTCATAGAATGGAGGTGTGTGAAGTCAGATTGGAGGGGTGTGAAGTAACAGAATGGAGGTGTGTCAACTCAGAAAGGAGGTGTGTGAAGTCATAGAATGGAGGTGTTTGAAGTCATAGTATGGAGGTGTGTGAAATCATAGAATGGAGGTGTGTGAAGTCACAGAAATGAGGTGTTTGAAGTCAAATGGAAGTCTGTGAAGGCAGAATGGAGGTGTGTGAAGTCATAGAATGGAGGTGTGTGAAGTCACAGAATGGAGGTGTGTGAAGTCACAGGATGGAGATGTGTGAATTCACAGAAGGGAGGTTTGTGAAGTCATAGAATGGAGATTTCTGCAGTAAGAATGAAGGTGTGTGAAGACAGAATGGAGGTGTGTTTAGTCAAAATGGAGGTGTGTGAAGGCAAACAATGGAGGTGTGTGAAGTCACAGAATGGAGGTGTGTGAAGTAACAATGTAGGTTTCTGAAGTCATAGAATGGAGGTGTGAGAAGTCATAGAATGGAGGTGTGTGAAGTCACAGAATGGAGGCCTGTGATGTCATAGAATGGAGGTGTGTGAAGTCACAGAATGGAGGTGTGTGAAGTCACAGAATGGAGGTGTGTGAAGGCATAAAATGGAGGTGTGTGAAGTCATAGAATGGAGGTGTGTGAAGTCATAGAATGGAGGTGTGTGAAGTCACAGAATGGAGGTGTGTGAAGTCATAGAATGTTGCTTTTTGAAGTCACAGAATGCAGGTGTGTGAAGTCATAAAATGGAAGTGTGTGAAGTCAGATTGGAGGGGTGTGAAGTAACAGAATGGAGGTGTGTCAACTCAGAAAGGAGGTGTGTGAAGTCATAGAATGGAGGTGTTTGAAGTCATAGAATGGAGATGTGTGAAATCATAGAATGGAGGTGTGTGAAGTCACAGAAATGAGGTGTTTGAAGTCAAATGGAAGTCTGTGACGGCAGAACGGAGGTGTGTGAAGTCATAGAATGGAGGTGTGTGAAGTCATAGAATGGAGGTGTGTGAAGTCACAGAATGGAGGTGTGTGAAGTCACAGGATGGAGATGTGTGAATTCACAGAAGGGAGGTTTGTGAAGTCATAGAATGGAGATTTTTGCAGTAAGAATGAAGGTGTGTGAAGACATAGAATGGAGGTGTGTTTAGTCAAAATGGAGGTGTGTGAAGGCAAACAATGGAGGCGTGTGAAGTCACAGAATGGAGGTGTGTGAAGTAACAATGTAGGTTTCTGAAGTCATAGAATGGAGGTGTGTGAAGTCATAGAATGGAGGTGTGTGAAGTCACAGAATGGAGGCCTGTGATGTCATAGAATGGAGGTGTGTGAAGTCACAGAATGGAGGTGTGTGAAGGCATAAAATGGAGGTGTGTGAAGTCATAGAATGGAGGTGTGTAAAGTCATAGAATGGAGGTGTGTGAAGTCACAGAATGGAGGTGTGTGAAGTCATATTATGGAGGTGTGTGAACTCAGATTTAAGGTGTGAGAAGGCACAGAGTGGAGGGGTGTGAAGTCAAAGAATGGAGGTATGTGAAGTCACAGAATGGAGGGGTGTGAAGTCAGAATAGAGGTTTGCGAAGTCATAGACTGGAGGTGTGTGAAGTCAGAATGGAGGTGTGTGAAGTCACAATGGAGATGTGCGAAGTCATAGAATGGTGGTTTTTGAAGTCACAGAATGGAGGTGTGTGAGGTCAGATTGGAGGTGTGTGAAGTCACAGAATGGAAGTGTGTCAACTCAGAAAGGAGTTGTGTGAAGTCATAGAATGGAGGTGTGTGAAGTGACAGAATGGAGGTGTGTGAAATCATAGAATGGAGGTGTGTGAAGTCACAGAAATGAGGTGTTTGAAGTCAAAATGGAAGGATGTGAAGTCAGAATGGAGGTGTGTGAAGTCATAGAATGGAGGTGTGTGAAGTCAGGAAAAGGAGGTGTGTGAACTCATAGAATGCAGGAGTGTGAAGTCATAGAATGGAGGTGTGTGAAGTCACAGATGGAGGTGTGTGAAGTCATAGAATGTAGGTGTGTGAAGTCACAGAATGGAGGTGTGTGAAGTCACAGAATGGAGGTGTGTGAACCCAAATGGAGATGTGTGAATTCACAGAAGGGAGGTTTGTGAAGTCATAGAATGGATTGTGTGTGAAATCACAGAATGGAAGTATGTGAAGTCACAGAATGGAGGTGTGTGAGGTCACAGAATGCAGGTGTGTGAAGTCAGAACAGAGGTGTGCGAAGTCATAGAATGGAGGAGTGTGAAGTGAAAATGGAGGTCAGAAAGGAGGTGTGTGAAGCCAGAATGGAGGTGTGTGAAGTCAGATAATGGAGGTGTGTGAAGTCACAATGCAGGTGTGTGAACTCATAGAATGGAGGTGTGTGAAGTAACAATGTAGGTTTCTGAAGTCATAGATTGGAGGTGTGTGAAGTCATAGAATGGAGGTGGGTGAAGTCACAGAATGGAGGTGTGTGATGTCATAGAATGGAGGTGTGTGAAGTCACAGAATGGAGGTGTGTGAAGGCATAGAATGGAGGTGTGTGAAGTCATAGAATGGAGGTGTGTGAAGTCAAAGAATAGAGGTTTGTGAAGTCACAGTATGGAGGTGTGTGAACTCAGATTTGAGGTGTGTGAAGTCACAGAATGGAGGTGTGTGAAGTCATAGAAGTAGGTTTGTGAAGTCATAGAATGGAGGTGTGTGAAGACACAGAATGGAGGTGTGTGAACTCAGAGTGGAGGTATGTGAAGTCACAGAATGGAGGTGTGTGAAGTCATAGAATGGAAGTGTGTGAAGTCATAGAATGGAGGTGTGTGAAGTCAGAATCGAGGTGTGTGAAGTCACAGAATGGAGGTGTGTGAACCCAGAATGGAGGTGTGTGAAGTCACAGAATGGAGGTTTGTGAAGTCATAGAATGGAGGTGTGTGAAGTCATAGAATGGATGTTGCTGAAGTAAGAATGAAGGTGTGTGAAGTCATAGAATGGAGGTGTCTGAAGGCATAGAATGGATGTTGCTGAAGTAAGAATGAAGGTGTGTGAACTCATAGAATGGAGTGTGTGAACTCATAGAATGAAGGTGTGTGAATTCATGGAACGGAGGTGCGTAAAGTCAAAAAATGGAGGTGTATGATGTCAAAAAATGGAGGTGTGTGACGTCATAGAATGGAGGTGTGTGAAGTCACAGAAGGGAGGTGTGTGAAGTCACAGAATGGAGGTGTGTAAAGTCACAGAGTGGAGGTGTGTGAAGGCACAGAATGGAGGGGTGTGAAGTCAAAGAATGGAGGTATGTGAAGTCACAGAATGGAGGGGTGTGAAGTCAAAGAATGGAGGTATGTGAAGTCACAGAATGGAGGGGTGTGAAGTCAGAATAGAGGTGTACGAAGTCATAAAATGGAGGTGTGTGAAGTCAGAATGGAGCTGTGTGAACTCATAGAACGGAGGTGTGTGAAGTCACAATGGAGATGTGTGAAGTCATAGAATGGTGGTTTTTGAAGTCACAGAATGGAGGTGTGTGAAGTCATAGAATGGAGGTGTGTGAAGTCAGATTGGAGGTATGTGAAATCACAGAATTGAGGTGTGTCAACTCAGAAATGAGGTATGTGAATTCATAGAATGGAGGTGTGTGAAGTCACAGAATTGAGGTGTGTGAAGTCAGAATGGAGATGTGTGAATTCAGAATGGAGGTGTGTGAAGTCAGAGAATGGAGGTGTGTGAAGTCACAATGCAGGTGTGTGAAGTCATAGAATGGAGGTGTGTGAAGTCATAGAATGAAGGTGTGCAAAGTCACAAAATGGAGGTTTGTGAAGTCATATATTGGAGGTGTGTGAAGTCACAGAATGGAGGTGTGTGAACTCAGAATGGAGGTGTGTGAAGTCACAGAATGGAGGTGTGTGAAATCATAGAATGGAGATGTGTGAAGTCACAGAATGCAGGTGTGTGAAATCGTAGAATGGAGGTGTGTGAAGTCAGAGAATCAAGGTGTGTGAAGTCACAGAATGGAGGTGTGTGAACTCACAATGGAGGTGAGTGAAGTCACAGAATGGAGGTGTGTGAAGTCATAGAATGGAAGTGTGTGAAGTCATAGAATATAGGTGTGTGATGTCAAAATGTAGGTGTGTGAGACACAGAATGGAGGTGTGTGACGTCATAAATGTAGGTGTGTGAAGTCATAGAAAGGAGATGTGAAGTCATAGAATGGAGGTGTGAAGTCATAGAATGGAGGTGTGTGAAGTCACAGAAGGCAGGTGTGTGAAGTCACAGAATAGAGTTGTGTGAAGTCACAATGGAGGTGTGTGAATTCATAGAATGGAGATGTGTGAATTCATAGAATGGAGGTGTGTGAAGTCAAAGAATGGAGGTGTGTGAAATCACAAAATGGAGGTGTGTGCAGTCACAGAGTGGAGGTGTGTAAAGTCACAGAGTGGAGGTGTGTGAATTCTCAGAATGGAGGTGTGGGAAGTCACCGAATAGAGGTGTGTGAAGTCAAAGAATGGAGGTGTGTGAATTCATAGAATGGAGGTGTGTGAAGTCAAAGAATGGAGGTGTGTGAAGTCATAGAATGTAGGTGTGTGAAGTCATAGAATGGAGGTGTGTGAGGTCAGATTGGAGGTGTGTGAAGTCACACAATGGAAGTGTGTCAACTCAGAAAGGAGGTGTGTGAAGTCATAGAATGGAGGTGTGTGAAGTCATAGAATGGAGGTGTGTGAAATCATAGAATGGAGGTGTGTGAAGTCACAGAAATGAGGTCTTTGAAGTCAAAATGGACGTGTGTGAAGTCAGAATGGAGGTGTGTGAAGTCACAATGCAGGTGTGTGAACTCATAGAATGGAGGTTTGTGAAGTAACAATGTAGGTTTCTGAAGTCATAGATTGGAGGTGTGTGAAGTCATACAATGGAGGTGTGTGAAGTCACAGAATGGAGGTGTGTGATGTCATAGAATGGAGGTGTGTGAAGTCACAGAATGGAGGTGTGTGAAGGCATAGAATGGAGGTGTGTGAAGTGATAGAATGGAGGTGTGTGAAGTCAAAGAATAGAGGTTTGTGAAGTCACAGTATGGAGGTGTGTGAATTCAGATTTGAGGTGTGTGAAGTCACAGAATGGAGGTGTGTGAAGTCAGATAATGGAGGTGTGTGAAGTCACAATGCAGGTGTGTGAACTCATAGAATGGAGGTGTGTGAAGCAACAGTGTAGGTTTCTCAAGTCATAGATTGGAGGTGTGTGAAGTCATAGAATGGAGGTGTGTGAAGTCACAGAATGGAGGTGTGTGAAGTCATAGAATGGAGGTGTGTGAAGTCACAGAATGGAGGTGTGTGATGTCATAGAATGGAGGTGTGTGAAGTCACAGAATGGAGGTGTGTAAAGGCATAGAATGGAGACGTGTGAATTCACAGAAGGGAGGTTTGTGAAGTCATAGAATGGATTGTGTGTGAAATCACAGAATGGAGGTGTGTGAAGTCACAGAATGGAGGTGTGTAAAGTCACAGAGTGGAGGTGTGTGAAGTCACAGAATGGAGGTTTGTGAAGTCATAGAATGGAGGTGTGTGAAGTCACAGAATGCAGGTGTGTGAAGTCAGAATAGAGGTGTGCGAAGTCCTAGAATGGAGGAGTGTGAAGTCAGAATGGAGCTGTGTGAAGTCATAGAATAGAAGTGTGTGAAGTCTTAGAATGGAGGTGTGTGAAGTCATAGAATGGAGGTGTGTGAAGTCACAGAAGGGAGGTGTGTGAAGTCACAGAATGGATGTGGCTGAAGTAATAATGAAGGTGTGTGAAGTCATAGAATGGAGGTGTCTGAAGTCATAGAATGGATGTTGCTGAAGTAAGAATGGAGGTGTGTGACTCATAGAATGGAGGTGTGTGAATTCATGGAACGGAGGTGGGTGAAGTCAAAGAATGGAGGTGTGTGAAGTCACAGAAGAGAGGTGTGTGAAGTCAGAGCATCGAGGTGTGTGAATTCACAGAATGGAGGTGTGTGAAGTCACAGAATGGAGGTGGGTGAACTCACAATGGAGGTGAGTGAAGTCACAGAATGGAGGTGTGTTTAGTCATAGAATGGAAGTGTGTGAAGAAATAGAATGGAGGTGTGTGATGTCAGAATGGAGGTGTGTTAAGTCACAGAATGGAGGTGTGTGACGTCATAAATTTTGGTGTGTGAAGTCATAGTATGTTGGTGTGAAGTCATAGAATGGAGGTGTGTGAAGTCATAGAATGGAGGTGTGTGAAGTCACAAAAGTCAGGCGTGTGAAGTCACAGAATAGAGTTGTGTGAGGTCACAATGGAGGTGTGTGAATTCATAGAATGGAGGTGTGTGAAGTCAAAGAATGGATGTGTGTAAGTCATAGGATGGAGGTGTGTGAAATCACAGAATGGAGGTGTGTGTAGTCACAGAGTGGAGATGTGTAAAGTCACAGAGTGGAGGTTTGTGAAGTCTCAGAATGGAGGTGTGTGAAGTCAAAAATGGAGGTGTTTGAGGCCATAGAATGTTGCTTTTTTGAAGTCACAGAATGCAGGTGTTTGAAGTCATAGAATGGAGGTGTGTGAAGTCAGATTGGAGGGGTGTGAAGTCATAGAATGGAGGTGTTTGAAGTCATAGAATGGAGGTGTGTGAAATCATAGAATGGAGGTGTGTGAAGTCCCAGAAATGAGGTGTTTGAAGTCACATGGAAGTCTGTGAAGGCAGAATGGAGGTGTGTGAAGTCATAGAATGGAGGTGTGTGAAGTCATAGAATGGAGGTGTGTGAAGTCACAGAATGGAGGTGTGTGAAGTCACAGGATGGAGATGTGTGAATTCACACAAGGGAGGTTTGTGAAGTCATAGAATGGAGATTTCTGCAGTAAGAATGAAGGTGTGTGAAGACATAGAATGGAGGTGTATTTAGTCAAAATGGAGGTGTGTGAAGGCGAACAATGGAGGTGTGTGAAGTCCCAGAATGGAGGTCTGTGAAGGAACAATGTAGGTTTCTGAAGTCATAGAATGGAGGTGTGTGAAGTCATAGAATGGAGGTGTGTGAAGTCACAGAATGGAGGCCTGTGATGTCATAGAATGGAGGTGTGTGAAGTCACAGAATGGAGGTGTGTGAAGGCATAAAATGGAGGTGTGTGAAGTCAGAATGGAGGTGTGTGAAGTCAGAGAATGGAGGTGTGTGAAGTCACAATGCAGGTGTGTGAAGTCATAGAATGGAGGTGTGTGAAGTCATAGAATGGAGGTGTGCAAAGTCACAAAATGGAGGTGTGTGAAGTCATATATTGGAGGTGTGTGAAGTCACAGAATGGAGGTGTGTGAACTCAGAATGGAGATGTGTGAAGTCACAGAATGGAGGTGTGTGAAATCATAGAATGGAGATGTGTGAAGTCACAAAATGGAGGTGTGTGAAATCGTAGAATGGAGGTGTGTGAAGTCAGAGAATCAAGGTGTGTGAAGTCACAGAATGGAGGTGTGTGAACTCACAATGGAGGTGAGTGAAGTCAGAGGATGGAGGTGTGTGAAGTCATAGAATGGAAGTATGTGAAGTCATAGAACATAGGTGTGTGATGTCAGAATGGAGGTGTGTGAGTCACAGAATGGAGGTGTGTGACATCATAAATGTTGGTGTGTGAAGTCATAGAATGGAGATGTGAAGTCATAGAATGGAGGTGTGAAGTCATAGAATGGAGGTGTGTGAAGTCACAGAAGGCAGGTGTGTGAAGTCACAGAATAGAGTTGTGTGAAGTCACAATGGAGGTGTGTGAATTCATAGAATGGAGATGTGTGAAGTCAAAGAATGGAGGTGTGTGAAGTCATACAATGGAGGTGTGTGAAATCACAAAATGGAGGTGTGTGCAGTCACAGAGTGGAGGTGTGTAAAGTCACAGAGTGGAGGTGTGTGAATTCTCAGAATGGAGGTGTGGGAAGTCACAGAATGGAGGTGTGTGAAGTCAAAGAATGGAGGTGTGTGAATTCATAGATTGGAGGTGTGTGAAGTCAAAGAATGGAGGTGTGTGAAGTCATAGAATGTAGGTGTGTGAAGTCATAGAATGGAGGTGTGTGAGGTCAGATTGGAGGTGTGTGAAGTCACAGAATGGAAGTGTGTCAACTCAGAAAGGATTTGTGTGAAGTCATAGAATGGAGGTGTGTGAAGTCATAGAATGGAGGTGTGTGAAATCATAGAATGGAGGTGTGTGAAGTCACAGAAATGAGGTCTTTGAAGTCAAAATGGACGTGTGTGAAGTCGGAATGGAGGTGTGTGAAGTCAGAATGGAGGTGTGTGAAGTCAGATAATGGAGGTGTGTGAAGACACAATGCAGGTGTGTGAACTCATAGAATGGAGGTGTGTCAAGTAACAATGTAGGTTTCTGAAGTCATAGATTGGAGGTGTGTGAAGTCATAGAATGGAGGTGTGTGAAGTCAAAGAATAGAGGTTTGTGAAATCACAGTATGGAGGTGTGTGAACTCAGATTTGAGGTGTTTGAAGTCACAGAATGGAGGTGTGTGAAGTCATAGAAGTAGGTTTGTGAAGTCACAGAATGGAGGTGTGTGAAGACACAGAATGGAGTTGTGTGAACTCAGAGTGGAGGTATGTGAAGTCACAGAATGGAGGTGTGTGAAGTCATAGAATGGAAGTGTGTGAAGTCATAGAATGGAGGTGTGTGAAGTCATAGAATGGATGTTGCTGAAGTAAGAATGAAGGTGTGTGAAGTCATAGAATGGAGGTGTCTGAAGGCATAGAATGGATGTTGCAGAAGTAAGAATGAAGGTATGTGAACTCATAGAATGGAGTGTGTGAACTCATAGAATGAAGGTGTGTGAATTCATGGAACGGAGGTGCGTAAAGTCAAAAAATGGAGGTGTATGATGTCAAAAAATGGAGGTGTGTGAAGTCATAGAATGGAGGTGTGTGAAGTCACAGAAGGGAGGTGTGTGAAGTCACAGAATGGAGGTGTGTAAAGTCACAGAGTGGAGGTGTGTGAAGGCACAGAATGGAGGGGTGTGAAGTCAAAGAATGGAGGTATGTGAAGTCACAGAATGGAGGGGTGTGAAGTCAAAGAATGGAGGTATGTGGAGTCACAGAATGGAGGGGTGTGAAGTCAGAATAGAGGTGTACGAAGTCATAGAATGGAGGTGTGTGAAGTCAGAATGGAGCTGTGTGAACTCATAGAATGGAGGTGTGTGAAGTCACAATGGAGATGTGTGAAGTCATAGAATGGTGGTTTTTGAAGTCACAGAATGGAGGTGTGTGAAGTCATAGAATGGAGGTGTGTGAAGTCAGATTGGAGGTATGTGAAGTCACAGAATGGAGGTGTGTCAACTCAGAAATGAGGTATGTGAATTCATAGAATGGAGGTGTGTGAAGTCACAGAATTGAGGTGTTTGAAGTCAGAATGGAGATGTGTGAATTCAGAATGGAGGTGTGTGAAGTCATAGAATGGAGGTGTGTGAAGTCATAGAATGGAGGTCTGCAAAGTCACAAAATGGAGGTGTGTGAAGTCATATATTGGAGGTGTGTGAAGTCACAGAATGGAGGTGTGTGAACTCAGAATGGAGGTGTGTGAAGTCACAGAATGGAGGTGTGTGAAATCATAGAATGGAGATGTGTGAAGTCACAGAATGGAGGTGTGTGAAATCGTAGAATGGAGGTGTGTGAAGTCAGAGAATCAAGGTGTGTGAAGTCACAGAATGGAGGTGTGTGAACTCACAATGGAGGTGAGTGAAGTCACAGAATGGAGGTGTGTGAAGTCATAGAATGGAAGTGTGTGAAGTCATAGAATATAGGTGTGTGATGTCAGAATGGAGGTGTGTGAGTCACAGAATGGAGGTGTGTGACGTCATAAATGTTGGTATGTGAAGTCATAGAATGGAGATGTGAAGTCATAGAATGGAGGTGTGAAGTCATAGAATGGAGGTGTGTGAAGTCACAGAAGGCAGGTGTGTGAAGTCACAGAATAAAGTTGTGTGAAGTCAAAATGGAGGTGTGTGAATTCATAGAATGGAGATGTGTGAAGTCAAAGAATGGAGGTGTGTGAAGTCATACATTGGAGGTGTGTGAAATCACAAAATGGAGGTGTGTGCAGTCACAGAGTGGAGGTGTGTAAAGTCACAGAGTGGAGGTGTGTGAATTCTCAGAATGGAGGTGTGGGAAGTCACAGAATGGAGGTGTGTGAAGTCACAAAAATGAGGTCTTTGAAGTCAAAATGGACGTGTGTGAAGTCAGAATGGAGGTGTGTGAAGTCATAGAATGGAGGTGTGTGAAGTCACAGAATGGAGGTGTGTGAACTCATAGAATGGAGGAGTGTGAAGTCATAGAATGGAGGTGTGTGAAGTCACAGATGGAGGGGTGTGAAGTCATAGAATGGAGGTGTGTGAAGTCACAGAATGGAGCTGTGTGAACCCAGAATGGAGGTGTGTGAATTCACAGATGGGAGGTTTGTGAAGTCATAGAATGGATGATTCTGAAGTAAGAATGATGGTGTGTGAAGTCATAGAATGGAGGTGTGTGAAGTCAAAATGCAAGTGTGTGAAGTCAACCAATGGAGGTGGGTTAAATCACAGAATGGAGGTGTGTAAAGTCACAGAATGGAAGTGTGTGAAGTCAAAATGGAGGTGTGTGAAGTCAGAGAATGGAGGTGTGTGAAGTCACAAATGGAGGTGTGTTAACTCAGAATGGAGGTGTGTGAAGTCACAGAATGGAGGTGTGTGAAGTCAAAATTGTGATGTGTGAAGTCACAAATGGAGGTGTGTGAAGTCACAGAGTGGAGGTGTGTGAAATCAAAATGGAATTTTGTGAAGTAAAAGAAAGGAGTTGTGTGAAGTCATAGAATGGATGTGTGTGTAGTCATAGAATGGAGGTTGGTGAAGTCAAACATTGGAAGCATGTGAAGTTACAGAATGGAGGTGTGTGAAGTCATAGAATGGAGGTGTGTGAAGTCAGAGAATGGAGGTGTGTGAAGACAGATTGCAGGTGTGTGAAGTCATAGAATGGAGGTTTGTGAAGTCATATATTGGAAGTGTGAGTAGTCATAGAATGGAGGTTGTGAAGTCATAGATTGAAGGTGTGTGGAAGTCATAGTATGGAGGTGTGTGAAGTCACAGAAAGGAGGTGTGTGAATTCACAGAATGGAGTTGTATGAAGTCACAATGCAGGTGTGTGAAGTCATACAATGGAGGTGTGTGAAATCAAAGAATGGAGGTTTGTGAAGTCATAGAATGTATTGTGTGTGAAATCAAAGAATGGAAGTGTGTGAAGTCACAGAATGGAGGTGTGTAAAGTCACAGAGTGGAGGTGTGTGAAGTCACAGAATGGAGGTGTGTGAAGTTATAGAATGGATGTGTGTGAAGTCACAGAATGCAGTTGTGTGAAGTCCCAATAGAGGTGTGCGAAGTCATAGAATGGAGGTGTGTGAAGTCAGAATGGAGCTGTGTGAAGTCATAGAATGGAAGTGTGTGAAGTCAGAATGGAGGTGTGTGAACTCATAGAATGGAGGTGTATGAAGTCACAATGGAGGTGTGTGAAGTCACAGAATGGATGTGTGTGAACTCAGAAAGGAGGTGTGGGAAGTCATAGAATGGAGGTCTGTGAAGTCATAGAATGGAGGTGTGTGAAATCATAGAATGGAGGTGTGTGAAGTCACAGAATTGAGGTGTGTGAAGTCAGAATGGAGGTGTGTGAAGTCAGAATGGAGGTGTGTGAAGTCAGAGAATGGAGGTGTGTGAAGTCACATTGCAGGTGTGTGAACTCATAGAATGGAGGTGTGTGAAGTCACAATGTAGGTTTCGGAAGTCATAGAATGGAGGTGTGTGAAATCATAGAATGGAGGTGTGTGAAGTCACAGAATGGTGGTGTGTGATGTCATAGAATGGAGGTGTGTGAAGTCACAGAATGGAGGTGTGTAAAGGCAAAGAATGGAGGTGTGTGAAGTCATAGAACGAAGGTGTGTGAAGTCATAGAATGGGGGTGTGTGAAGTCACAGAATGGAGGTGTGTGAAGTCACACTATGGAGGGGTGTGAACTCAGATTTGAGGTGTGTGAGGTCACAGAATGGAGGTGTGTGAAGTCATATAACGAGGTGTGTGAAGTCACAGAATGGAGGTGTGTGAAGACACAGAATGGAGGTGTGTGAACTCAGATTGGAGGTGTGTGAAGTCACAGAATGGAGGTGTGTGAAGTCATAGAATGGAAGTGTGTGAAGTCATAGAATGGAGGTGTGTGAAGTCAGAATGGAGGTGTGTGAAGTCACAAATGGAGGTGTGTTAACTCAGAATGGAGGTGAGTGAAGTCACAGAATGGAGGTGTGTGAAGTCAAAATTGTGATGTGTGAAGTCACAAATGGAGGTGTGGGAAGTCACAGAGTGGAGGTGTGTGAAATCAAAATGGAATTTTGTGAAGTAAAAGAAAGGAGTTGTGTGAAGTCATAGAATGGATGTGTGTGAAGTCATAGAATGGAGGTTGGTGAAGTCAAACATTGGAAGTGTGTGAAGCTACAGAATGGAGTTGTGTGAAGTCATAGAAGGGAGATGTGTGAAGTCATAGACTGGAGGTGTGTGAAGTCAGAATGGAGATGTGTGAAGTCAGAGAATGGAGGTGTGAAATCATAGAATGGAGGTGTGTGAAGTCAGAATGCAGATGTGTGAAGTCATAGAATGCAGGTGTGTGAACTCATAGAATGGAGGTGTGTCTAGTCACAGAATAGAAGTGTGTGAAGTCATAGAATGGAGGTGTGTGAAGTCATAGAATGGAGGTGTGTGAAGTCATAGAATGGAGGTGTGTGAAGTCATAGAATGGAGGTGTGTGAAATCACAGGATGGAGGTGTGTGAAGACACAGAATGGATGCGTGTAAAGTCACAGACTGGAGGTGTGTGAAGTCACAGAATGGAGGTGTGTGAAGTCAGAGAATGGAGGTGTGTGAAGTCATAGAATGGAGGTGTGTGAAATCACAGAATGGAAGTGTGTGTAATCACAGAGTGGAGGTGTGTAAAGTCACAGAATGGAGGTGTGTGAAGTCTCAGAATGGAGGTGTGTGAAGTCATAGAATGGAGGTGTTGGAAGTCATAGAATGTTGGTTTTTGAAGTCAGAGAATGGAGGTGTGTGAAGTCAGATTGCAGGTTTGTGAAGTCATAGAATGGAGGTTTGTGAAGTCATAGATTGAAGGTGTGTGGAAGTCATAGTATGGAGGTGTGTGAAGTCACAGAAAGGAGGTGTGTGAATTCACAGAATGGAGTTGTATGAAGTCACAATGCAGGTGTGTGAAGTCATACAATGGAGGTGTGTGAAATCAAAGAATGGAGGTTTGTGAAGTCATAGAATGGATTCTGTGTGAAATCACAGAATGGAAGTGTGTGAAGTCACAGAATGGAGGTGTGTAAAGTCACAGAGTGGAGGTGTGTGAAGTCACAGAATGGAGGTGTGTGAAGTCATAGAATGGAGGTGTGTGAAGTCACAGAATGCAGGTGTGTGAAGTCAGAATAGAGGTGTGTGAAGTCATAGAATGGAGGTGTGTGAAGTCAGAATGGAGCTGTGTGTAGTCATAGAATGGAAGTGTGTGAAGTCAGAATGGAGGTGTGTGAACTCATAGAATTGAGGTATATGAAGTCACAATGGAGGTGTGTGAAGTCACAGAATGGATGTGTGTGAACTCAGAAACGAGGTGGGGGAAGTCATAGAATGGAGGTCTGTGAAGTCATAGAATGGAGGTGTATGAAATCATAGAATGGAGGTGTGTGAAGTCACAGAATTGAGGTGTGTGAAGTCAGAAAGGAGGTGTGTGTAGTCAGAATGGAGGTGTGTGAAGTCAGATAATGGAGGTGTGTGAAGTCACAATGCAGGTGTGTGAACTCATAGAATGGAGGTGTGTGAAGTCATAGAATGGAGGTGTGTGAAGTCATAGAATGGAGGTGTGTGAAGTCATAGAATGGAGGTGTGTGAATTCACAGAATGGAGGTGTGTGATGTCATAGAATGGAGGTGTGTGAAGTCACAGAATGGAGGTGTATAAAGGCATAGAATGGAGGTGTGTGAAGTCATAGAATGGAGGAGTGTGAATTCATAGAATAGGGGTGTGTGAAGTCACAGAATGGAGGTGTGTGAAGTCACACTATGGAGGGGTGTGAAGTCACAGAATGCAGGTGTGTGAAGTCAGAATAGAGGTGTGCGAAGTCATAGAATGGAGGTGTGTGAAGTCAGAATGGAGCTGTGTGAAGTCATAGAATGGAAGTGTGTGAAGTCAGAATGGTGGTGTCTGAACTCATAGAATGGAGGTGTATGAAGTCACAATGGTGGTGTGTGAAGTCACAGAATGGATGTGTGTGAACTCACAAAGGAGGTGTGGGAAGTCACAGAATGGAGGTCTGTGAAGTCATAGAATGGAGGTGTGTGAAATCATAGAATGGAGGTGTGTGAAGTCACAGAATTGAGGTGTGTGAAGTCAGAATGGAGGTGTGTGAAGTCAGAATGGAGGTGTGTGAAGTCAGAGAATGGAGGTGTGTGAAGTCACAGTGCAGGTGTGTGAACTCATAGAATGGAGGTGTGTGAAGTCATAATGTAGGTTTCTGAAGTCATAGAATGGAGGTGTGTGAAGTCATAGAATGGAGGTGTGTGAAGTCACAGAATGGAGGTGTGTGATGTCACAGAATGGAGGCGTGTTAAGTCACAGAATGGAGGTGTGTAAAGGCATAGAATGGAGGTGTGTGAAGTCATAGAATGGAGGAGTGTGAAGTCAAAGAATGGGGGTGTGTGAAGTCACAGAATGGAGGTGTGTGAAATCACACTATGGAGGGGTGTGATCTCAGATTTGAGGTGTGTGAGGTAACAGAATGGAGGTGTGTGAAGTCATATAACGAGGTGTGTGAAGTCACAGAATGGAGGTGTGTGAAGACACAGAATGGAGGTGTGTGAACTCAGAGTGGAGGTGTGTGAAGTCACAGAATGGAGGTGTGTGAAGTCATAGAATGGAAGTGTGTGAAGTCATAGAATGGAGGTGTGTGAAGTCAGAATTGAGGTGTGTGAAGTCACAAATGCAGGTGTGTTAACTCAGAATGGAGGTGTGTGAAGTCACAGAATGGAGGTGTGTGAAGTCAAAATTGTGATGTGTGAAGTCACAAATGGAGGTGTGTGAAGTCACAGAGTGGAGGTGTGTGAAATCAAAATGGAATTTTGTGAAGTCAAAGAAAGGAGTTGTATGAAGTCATAGAATGGATGTGTATGAAGTCATGGAATGGAGGTTGGTGAAATCAAATATTGGAAGTGTGTGAAGTTACAGAATGGAGGTGTGTGAAGTCATAGAACGGAGGTGTGTGAAGTCATAGAATGGAGGTGTGTGAAGTCATAGAATGGAGGTGTGTGAAATCACAGGATGGAGGTGTGTGAAGACACAGAATGGATGTGTGTAAAGTCACAGACTGGAGGTGTGTGAAGTCACAGAATGGAGGTGTGAGAAGTCAGAGAATGGAGGTGTGTGAAGTCATAGAATGGAGGTGTGTGAAATCACAGAATGGAAGTGTGTGTAGTCACAGAGTGGAGGTGTGTAAAGTCATAGAATGGAGGTGTTGGAAGTCATAGAATGTTGGTTTTTGAAGTCAGAGAATGGAGGTGTGTGAAGTCAGATTGCAGGTTTGTGAAGTCATAGAATGGAGGTTTGTGAAGTCATAGATTGGAAGTGTGTGAAGTCATAGAATGGAGGTTGTGAAGTCATAGATTGAAGGTGTGTGGAAGTCATATTATGGAGGTGTGTGAAGTCACAGAAAGGAGGTGTGTGAATTCACAGAATGGAGTTGTATGAAGTCACAATGCAGGTGTGTGAAGTCATACAATGGAGGTGTGTGAAATCAAAGAATGGAGGTTTGTGAAGTCATAGAATGGATTGTGTGTGAAATCACAGAATGGAAGTGTGTGAAGTCACAGAATGGAGGTGTGTAAAGTCACAGAGTGGAGGTGTGTGAAGTCACAGAATGGAGGTGTGTGAAGTCATAGAATGGAGGTGTGTGAAGTCACAGAATGCAGGTGTGTGAAGTCAGAATAGAGGTGTGTGAAGTCATAGAATGGAGGTGTGTGAAGTCAGAATGGAGCTGTGTGTAGTCATGGAATGGAAGTGTGTGAAGTCAGAATGGAGGTGTGTGAACTCATAGAATTGAGGTATATGAAGTCACAATGGAGGTGTGTGAAGTCACAGAATGGATGTGTGTGAACTCAGAAACGAGGTGTGGGAAGTCATAGAATGTAGGTCTGTGAAGTCATAGAATGGAGGTGTATGAAATCATAGAATGGAGGTGTGTGAAGTCACAGAATTGAGGTGTGTGAAGTCAGAAAGGAGGTGTGTGAAGTCAGAATGGAGGTGTGTGAAGTCAGATAATGGAGGTGTGTGAAGTCACAATGCAGGTGTGTGAACTCATAGAATGGAGGTGTGTGAAGTCACAATGTAGGTTTCTGAAGTCATAGAATGGAGGTGTGTGAAATCATAGAATGGAGGTGTGTGAAGTCACAGAATGGAGGTGTGTGATGTCATAGAATGGAGGTGTGTGAAGTCACAGAATGGAGGTGTATAAAGGCATAGAATGGAGGTGTGTGAAGTCATAGAATGGAGGAGTGTGAATTCATAGAATAGGGGTGTGTGAAGTCACAGAATGGAGGTGTGTGAAGTCACACTATGGAGGGGTGTGAAGTCACAGAATGCAGGTGTGTGAAGTCAGAATAGAGGTGTGCGAAGTCATAGAATGGAGGTGTGTGAAGTCAGAATGGAGCTGTGTGAAGTCATAGAATGGGAGTGTGTGAAGTCAGAATGGTGGTGTTTGAACTCATAGAATGGAGGTGTATGAAGTCACAATGGTGGTGTGTGAAGTCACAGAATGGATGTGTGTGAACTCACAAAGGAGGTGTGGAAAGTCACAGAATGGAGGTCTGTGAAGTCATAGAATGGAGGTGTGTGAAATCACACTATGGAGGGGTGTGATCTCAGATTTGAGGTGTGTGAGGTAACAGAATGGAGGTGTGTGAAGTCATATAACGAGGTGTGTGAAGTCACAGAATGGAGGTATGTGAAGTCACAGAATTGAGGTGTGTGAAGTCAGAATGGAGGTGTGTGAAGTCAGAATGGAGGTGTGTGAAGTCAGAGAATGGAGGTGTGTGAAGTCACAATGCAGGTGTGTGAACTCATAGAATGGAGGTGTGTGAAGTCACAATGTAGGTTTCTGAAGTCATAGAATGGAGGTGTGTGAAGTCATAGAATGGAGGTGTGTGAAGTCACAGAATGGAGGTGTGTGATGTCATAGAATGGAGGTGTGTTAAGTCACAGAATGGAGGTGTGTAAAGGCATAGAATGGAGGTGTGTGAAGTCATAGAATGGAGGAGTGTGAAGTCATAGAATGGTGGTGTGTGAAGTCACAGAATGGAGGTGTGTGAAATCACACTATGGAGGGGTGTGATCTCAGATTTGAGGTGTGTGAGGTAACAGAATGGAGGTGTGTGAAGTCATATAACGAGGTGTGTGAAGTCACAGAATGGAGGTGTGTGAAGACACAGAATGGAGGTGTGTGAACTCAGAGTGGAGGTGTGTGAAGTCACAGAATGGAGGTGTGTGAAGTCATAGAATGGAAGTGTGTGAAGTCATAGAATGGAGGTGTGTGAAGTCAGAATTGAGGTGTGTGAAGTCACAAATGCCAGGTGTGTTAACTCAGAATAGAGGTGTCTGAAGTTACAGAATGGAGGTGTGTGAAGTGAAAATTGTGATGTGTGAAGTCACAAATGGAGGTGTGTGAAGTCACAGAGTGGAGGTGTGTGAAATCAAAATTGAATTTTGTGAAGTCAAAGAAAGGAGTTGTGTGAAGTCATAGATTGGATGTGTATGAAGTCATGGAATGGAGGTTGGTGAAGTCAAATATTGGAAGTGTGTGAAGTTACAGAATGGAGGTGTGTGAAGTCATAGAAGGGAGATGTGTGAAGTCATAGATTGGAGGTGTGTGAAGTCAGAATGGAGATGTGTGAAGTCAGAGAATGGAGTTGTGAAATCATAGAATGGAGGTGTGTGAAGTCAGAATGCAGATGTGTGAAGTCATAGAATGGAGGTGTGTGAAGTCATAGAATGGAGGTGTGTCTAGTCACAGAATAGAAGTGTGTGAAGTGATAGAATTGAGGTGTGTGAAGTCATAGAATGGAGGTGTGTGAAGTCATAGAATGGGGGTGTGTGAAGTCATAGAATGGAGGTGTGTGAAATCACAGGATGGAGGTGTGTGAAGACACAGAATGGAGGCGTGTAAAGTCACAGAGTGGAGGTGTGTGAAGTCACAGAATGGAGGTGTGTGAAGTCAGAGAATGGAGGTGTGTGAAGTCATAGGATGGAGGTGTGTGAAATCACAGAATGGAAGTGTGTGTAGTCACAGATTGGAGGTGTGTAAAGTCACAGAATGGAGGTGTGTGAAGTCTCAGAATGGAGGTGTGTGAAGTCATAGAATGGAGGTGTTTGAAGTCATAGAATGTTGGTTTTTGAAATCAGAGAATGGAGGTGTGTGAAGTCATAGAATGGAGGTGTGTGAGGTTAGATTGGAGGTGTGTGAAGTCACAGAATGGAAGTGTGTCAACTCAGAAAGGAGGTGTGTGAAGTCATAGAATGGAGGTGTGTGAAGTCATAGAATGGAGGTGTGTGAAGTCATAGAATGGAGGTGTGTGAAGTCATAGAATGGAGGTGTGTGAAATCACAGGATGGAGGTGTGTGAAGACACAGAATGGAGGTGTGTAAAGTCACAGAGTGGAGGTGTGTGAAGTCACAGAATGGAGGTGTGTGAAGTCAGAGAATGGAGGTGTGTGAAGTCATAGAATGGAGGTGTGTGAAGTCATAGAATGGAGGTCTGCAAAGTCACAAAATGGAGGTGTGTGAAGTCATATATTGGAGGTGTGTGAAGTCACAGAATGGAGGTGTGTGAACTCAGAATGGAGGTGTGTGAAGTCACAGAATGGAGGTGTGTGAAATCATAGAATGGAGATGTGTGAAGTCACAGAATGGAGGTGTGTGAAATCGTAGAATGGAGGTGTGTGAAGTCAGAGAATCAAGGTGTGTGAAGTCACAGAATGGAGGTGTGTGAACTCACAATGGAGGTGAGTGAAGTCACAGAATGGAGGTGTGTGAAGTCATAGAATGGAAGTGTGTGAAGTCATAGAATATAGGTGTGTGATGTCAGAATGGAGGTGTGTGAGTCACAGAATGGAGGTGTGTGACGTCATAAATGTTGGTATGTGAAGTCATAGAATGGAGATGTGAAGTCATAGAATGGAGGTGTGAAGTCATAGAATGGAGGTGTGTGAAGTCACAGAAGGCAGGTGTGTGAAGTCACAGAATAAAGTTGTGTGAAGTCAAAATGGAGGTGTGTGAATTCATAGAATGGAGATGTGTGAAGTCAAAGAATGGAGGTGTGTGAAGTCATACATTGGAGGTGTGTGAAATCACAAAATGGAGGTGTGTGCAGTCACAGAGTGGAGGTGTGTAAAGTCACAGAGTGGAGGTGTGTGAATTCTCAGAATGGAGGTGTGGGAAGTCACAGAATGGAGGTGTGTGAAGTCACAAAAATGAGGTCTTTGAAGTCAAAATGGACGTGTGTGAAGTCAGAATGGAGGTGTGTGAAGTCATAGAATGGAGGTGTGTGAAGTCACAGAATGGAGGTGTGTGAACTCATAGAATGGAGGAGTGTGAAGTCATAGAATGGAGGTGTGTGAAGTCACAGATGGAGGGGTGTGAAGTCATAGAATGGAGGTGTGTGAAGTCACAGAATGGAGCTGTGTGAACCCAGAATGGAGGTGTGTGAATTCACAGATGGGAGGTTTGTGAAGTCATAGAATGGATGATTCTGAAGTAAGAATGATGGTGTGTGAAGTCATAGAATGGAGGTGTGTGAAGTCAAAATGCAAGTGTGTGAAGTCAACCAATGGAGGTGGGTTAAATCACAGAATGGAGGTGTGTAAAGTCACAGAATGGAAGTGTGTGAAGTCAAAATGGAGGTGTGTGAAGTCAGAGAATGGAGGTGTGTGAAGTCACAAATGGAGGTGTGTTAACTCAGAATGGAGGTGTGTGAAGTCACAGAATGGAGGTGTGTGAAGTCAAAATTGTGATGTGTGAAGTCACAAATGGAGGTGTGTGAAGTCACAGAGTGGAGGTGTGTGAAATCAAAATGGAATTTTGTGAAGTAAAAGAAAGGAGTTGTGTGAAGTCATAGAATGGATGTGTGTGTAGTCATAGAATGGAGGTTGGTGAAGTCAAACATTGGAAGCATGTGAAGTTACAGAATGGAGGTGTGTGAAGTCATAGAATGGAGGTGTGTGAAGTCAGAGAATGGAGGTGTGTGAAGACAGATTGCAGGTGTGTGAAGTCATAGAATGGAGGTTTGTGAAGTCATATATTGGAAGTGTGAGTAGTCATAGAATGGAGGTTGTGAAGTCATAGATTGAAGGTGTGTGGAAGTCATAGTATGGAGGTGTGTGAAGTCACAGAAAGGAGGTGTGTGAATTCACAGAATGGAGTTGTATGAAGTCACAATGCAGGTGTGTGAAGTCATACAATGGAGGTGTGTGAAATCAAAGAATGGAGGTTTGTGAAGTCATAGAATGTATTGTGTGTGAAATCAAAGAATGGAAGTGTGTGAAGTCACAGAATGGAGGTGTGTAAAGTCACAGAGTGGAGGTGTGTGAAGTCACAGAATGGAGGTGTGTGAAGTTATAGAATGGATGTGTGTGAAGTCACAGAATGCAGTTGTGTGAAGTCCCAATAGAGGTGTGCGAAGTCATAGAATGGAGGTGTGTGAAGTCAGAATGGAGCTGTGTGAAGTCATAGAATGGAAGTGTGTGAAGTCAGAATGGAGGTGTGTGAACTCATAGAATGGAGGTGTATGAAGTCACAATGGAGGTGTGTGAAGTCACAGAATGGATGTGTGTGAACTCAGAAAGGAGGTGTGGGAAGTCATAGAATGGAGGTCTGTGAAGTCATAGAATGGAGGTGTGTGAAATCATAGAATGGAGGTGTGTGAAGTCACAGAATTGAGGTGTGTGAAGTCAGAATGGAGGTGTGTGAAGTCAGAATGGAGGTGTGTGAAGTCAGAGAATGGAGGTGTGTGAAGTCACATTGCAGGTGTGTGAACTCATAGAATGGAGGTGTGTGAAGTCACAATGTAGGTTTCGGAAGTCATAGAATGGAGGTGTGTGAAATCATAGAATGGAGGTGTGTGAAGTCACAGAATGGTGGTGTGTGATGTCATAGAATGGAGGTGTGTGAAGTCACAGAATGGAGGTGTGTAAAGGCAAAGAATGGAGGTGTGTGAAGTCATAGAACGAAGGTGTGTGAAGTCATAGAATGGGGGTGTGTGAAGTCACAGAATGGAGGTGTGTGAAGTCACACTATGGAGGGGTGTGAACTCAGATTTGAGGTGTGTGAGGTCACAGAATGGAGGTGTGTGAAGTCATATAACGAGGTGTGTGAAGTCACAGAATGGAGGTGTGTGAAGACACAGAATGGAGGTGTGTGAACTCAGATTGGAGGTGTGTGAAGTCACAGAATGGAGGTGTGTGAAGTCATAGAATGGAAGTGTGTGAAGTCATAGAATGGAGGTGTGTGAAGTCAGAATGGAGGTGTGTGAAGTCACAAATGGAGGTGTGTTAACTCAGAATGGAGGTGAGTGAAGTCACAGAATGGAGGTGTGTGAAGTCAAAATTGTGATGTGTGAAGTCACAAATGGAGGTGTGGGAAGTCACAGAGTGGAGGTGTGTGAAATCAAAATGGAATTTTGTGAAGTAAAAGAAAGGAGTTGTGTGAAGTCATAGAATGGATGTGTGTGAAGTCATAGAATGGAGGTTGGTGAAGTCAAACATTGGAAGTGTGTGAAGCTACAGAATGGAGTTGTGTGAAGTCATAGAAGGGAGATGTGTGAAGTCATAGACTGGAGGTGTGTGAAGTCAGAATGGAGATGTGTGAAGTCAGAGAATGGAGGTGTGAAATCATAGAATGGAGGTGTGTGAAGTCAGAATGCAGATGTGTGAAGTCATAGAATGCAGGTGTGTGAACTCATAGAATGGAGGTGTGTCTAGTCACAGAATAGAAGTGTGTGAAGTCATAGAATGGAGGTGTGTGAAGTCATAGAATGGAGGTGTGTGAAGTCATAGAATGGAGGTGTGTGAAGTCATAGAATGGAGGTGTGTGAAATCACAGGATGGAGGTGTGTGAAGACACAGAATGGATGCGTGTAAAGTCACAGACTGGAGGTGTGTGAAGTCACAGAATGGAGGTGTGTGAAGTCAGAGAATGGAGGTGTGTGAAGTCATAGAATGGAGGTGTGTGAAATCACAGAATGGAAGTGTGTGTAATCACAGAGTGGAGGTGTGTAAAGTCACAGAATGGAGGTGTGTGAAGTCTCAGAATGGAGGTGTGTGAAGTCATAGAATGGAGGTGTTGGAAGTCATAGAATGTTGGTTTTTGAAGTCAGAGAATGGAGGTGTGTGAAGTCAGATTGCAGGTTTGTGAAGTCATAGAATGGAGGTTTGTGAAGTCATAGATTGAAGGTGTGTGGAAGTCATAGTATGGAGGTGTGTGAAGTCACAGAAAGGAGGTGTGTGAATTCACAGAATGGAGTTGTATGAAGTCACAATGCAGGTGTGTGAAGTCATACAATGGAGGTGTGTGAAATCAAAGAATGGAGGTTTGTGAAGTCATAGAATGGATTCTGTGTGAAATCACAGAATGGAAGTGTGTGAAGTCACAGAATGGAGGTGTGTAAAGTCACAGAGTGGAGGTGTGTGAAGTCACAGAATGGAGGTGTGTGAAGTCATAGAATGGAGGTGTGTGAAGTCACAGAATGCAGGTGTGTGAAGTCAGAATAGAGGTGTGTGAAGTCATAGAATGGAGGTGTGTGAAGTCAGAATGGAGCTGTGTGTAGTCATAGAATGGAAGTGTGTGAAGTCAGAATGGAGGTGTGTGAACTCATAGAATTGAGGTATATGAAGTCACAATGGAGGTGTGTGAAGTCACAGAATGGATGTGTGTGAACTCAGAAACGAGGTGGGGGAAGTCATAGAATGGAGGTCTGTGAAGTCATAGAATGGAGGTGTATGAAATCATAGAATGGAGGTGTGTGAAGTCACAGAATTGAGGTGTGTGAAGTCAGAAAGGAGGTGTGTGTAGTCAGAATGGAGGTGTGTGAAGTCAGATAATGGAGGTGTGTGAAGTCACAATGCAGGTGTGTGAACTCATAGAATGGAGGTGTGTGAAGTCACAATGTAGGTTTCTGAAGTCATAGAATGGAGGTGTGTGAAGTCATAGAATGGAGGTGTGTGAATTCACAGAATGGAGGTGTGTGATGTCATAGAATGGAGGTGTGTGAAGTCACAGAATGGAGGTGTATAAAGGCATAGAATGGAGGTGTGTGAAGTCATAGAATGGAGGAGTGTGAATTCATAGAATAGGGGTGTGTGAAGTCACAGAATGGAGGTGTGTGAAGTCACACTATGGAGGGGTGTGAAGTCACAGAATGCAGGTGTGTGAAGTCAGAATAGAGGTGTGCGAAGTCATAGAATGGAGGTGTGTGAAGTCAGAATGGAGCTGTGTGAAGTCATAGAATGGAAGTGTGTGAAGTCAGAATGGTGGTGTCTGAACTCATAGAATGGAGGTGTATGAAGTCACAATGGTGGTGTGTGAAGTCACAGAATGGATGTGTGTGAACTCACAAAGGAGGTGTGGGAAGTCACAGAATGGAGGTCTGTGAAGTCATAGAATGGAGGTGTGTGAAATCATAGAATGGAGGTGTGTGAAGTCACAGAATTGAGGTGTGTGAAGTCAGAATGGAGGTGTGTGAAGTCAGAATGGAGGTGTGTGAAGTCAGAGAATGGAGGTGTGTGAAGTCACAGTGCAGGTGTGTGAACTCATAGAATGGAGGTGTGTGAAGTCATAATGTAGGTTTCTGAAGTCATAGAATGGAGGTGTGTGAAGTCATAGAATGGAGGTGTGTGAAGTCACAGAATGGAGGTGTGTGATGTCACAGAATGGAGGCGTGTTAAGTCACAGAATGGAGGTGTGTAAAGGCATAGAATGGAGGTGTGTGAAGTCATAGAATGGAGGAGTGTGAAGTCAAAGAATGGGGGTGTGTGAAGTCACAGAATGGAGGTGTGTGAAATCACACTATGGAGGGGTGTGATCTCAGATTTGAGGTGTGTGAGGTAACAGAATGGAGGTGTGTGAAGTCATATAACGAGGTGTGTGAAGTCACAGAATGGAGGTGTGTGAAGACACAGAATGGAGGTGTGTGAACTCAGAGTGGAGGTGTGTGAAGTCACAGAATGGAGGTGTGTGAAGTCATAGAATGGAAGTGTGTGAAGTCATAGAATGGAGGTGTGTGAAGTCAGAATTGAGGTGTGTGAAGTCACAAATGCAGGTGTGTTAACTCAGAATGGAGGTGTGTGAAGTCACAGAATGGAGGTGTGTGAAGTCAAAATTGTGATGTGTGAAGTCACAAATGGAGGTGTGTGAAGTCACAGAGTGGAGGTGTGTGAAATCAAAATGGAATTTTGTGAAGTCAAAGAAAGGAGTTGTATGAAGTCATAGAATGGATGTGTATGAAGTCATGGAATGGAGGTTGGTGAAATCAAATATTGGAAGTGTGTGAAGTTACAGAATGGAGGTGTGTGAAGTCATAGAACGGAGGTGTGTGAAGTCATAGAATGGAGGTGTGTGAAGTCATAGAATGGAGGTGTGTGAAATCACAGGATGGAGGTGTGTGAAGACACAGAATGGATGTGTGTAAAGTCACAGACTGGAGGTGTGTGAAGTCACAGAATGGAGGTGTGAGAAGTCAGAGAATGGAGGTGTGTGAAGTCATAGAATGGAGGTGTGTGAAATCACAGAATGGAAGTGTGTGTAGTCACAGAGTGGAGGTGTGTAAAGTCATAGAATGGAGGTGTTGGAAGTCATAGAATGTTGGTTTTTGAAGTCAGAGAATGGAGGTGTGTGAAGTCAGATTGCAGGTTTGTGAAGTCATAGAATGGAGGTTTGTGAAGTCATAGATTGGAAGTGTGTGAAGTCATAGAATGGAGGTTGTGAAGTCATAGATTGAAGGTGTGTGGAAGTCATATTATGGAGGTGTGTGAAGTCACAGAAAGGAGGTGTGTGAATTCACAGAATGGAGTTGTATGAAGTCACAATGCAGGTGTGTGAAGTCATACAATGGAGGTGTGTGAAATCAAAGAATGGAGGTTTGTGAAGTCATAGAATGGATTGTGTGTGAAATCACAGAATGGAAGTGTGTGAAGTCACAGAATGGAGGTGTGTAAAGTCACAGAGTGGAGGTGTGTGAAGTCACAGAATGGAGGTGTGTGAAGTCATAGAATGGAGGTGTGTGAAGTCACAGAATGCAGGTGTGTGAAGTCAGAATAGAGGTGTGTGAAGTCATAGAATGGAGGTGTGTGAAGTCAGAATGGAGCTGTGTGTAGTCATGGAATGGAAGTGTGTGAAGTCAGAATGGAGGTGTGTGAACTCATAGAATTGAGGTATATGAAGTCACAATGGAGGTGTGTGAAGTCACAGAATGGATGTGTGTGAACTCAGAAACGAGGTGTGGGAAGTCATAGAATGTAGGTCTGTGAAGTCATAGAATGGAGGTGTATGAAATCATAGAATGGAGGTGTGTGAAGTCACAGAATTGAGGTGTGTGAAGTCAGAAAGGAGGTGTGTGAAGTCAGAATGGAGGTGTGTGAAGTCAGATAATGGAGGTGTGTGAAGTCACAATGCAGGTGTGTGAACTCATAGAATGGAGGTGTGTGAAGTCACAATGTAGGTTTCTGAAGTCATAGAATGGAGGTGTGTGAAATCATAGAATGGAGGTGTGTGAAGTCACAGAATGGAGGTGTGTGATGTCATAGAATGGAGGTGTGTGAAGTCACAGAATGGAGGTGTATAAAGGCATAGAATGGAGGTGTGTGAAGTCATAGAATGGAGGAGTGTGAATTCATAGAATAGGGGTGTGTGAAGTCACAGAATGGAGGTGTGTGAAGTCACACTATGGAGGGGTGTGAAGTCACAGAATGCAGGTGTGTGAAGTCAGAATAGAGGTGTGCGAAGTCATAGAATGGAGGTGTGTGAAGTCAGAATGGAGCTGTGTGAAGTCATAGAATGGGAGTGTGTGAAGTCAGAATGGTGGTGTTTGAACTCATAGAATGGAGGTGTATGAAGTCACAATGGTGGTGTGTGAAGTCACAGAATGGATGTGTGTGAACTCACAAAGGAGGTGTGGAAAGTCACAGAATGGAGGTCTGTGAAGTCATAGAATGGAGGTGTGTGAAATCACACTATGGAGGGGTGTGATCTCAGATTTGAGGTGTGTGAGGTAACAGAATGGAGGTGTGTGAAGTCATATAACGAGGTGTGTGAAGTCACAGAATGGAGGTATGTGAAGTCACAGAATTGAGGTGTGTGAAGTCAGAATGGAGGTGTGTGAAGTCAGAATGGAGGTGTGTGAAGTCAGAGAATGGAGGTGTGTGAAGTCACAATGCAGGTGTGTGAACTCATAGAATGGAGGTGTGTGAAGTCACAATGTAGGTTTCTGAAGTCATAGAATGGAGGTGTGTGAAGTCATAGAATGGAGGTGTGTGAAGTCACAGAATGGAGGTGTGTGATGTCATAGAATGGAGGTGTGTTAAGTCACAGAATGGAGGTGTGTAAAGGCATAGAATGGAGGTGTGTGAAGTCATAGAATGGAGGAGTGTGAAGTCATAGAATGGTGGTGTGTGAAGTCACAGAATGGAGGTGTGTGAAATCACACTATGGAGGGGTGTGATCTCAGATTTGAGGTGTGTGAGGTAACAGAATGGAGGTGTGTGAAGTCATATAACGAGGTGTGTGAAGTCACAGAATGGAGGTGTGTGAAGACACAGAATGGAGGTGTGTGAACTCAGAGTGGAGGTGTGTGAAGTCACAGAATGGAGGTGTGTGAAGTCATAGAATGGAAGTGTGTGAAGTCATAGAATGGAGGTGTGTGAAGTCAGAATTGAGGTGTGTGAAGTCACAAATGCCAGGTGTGTTAACTCAGAATAGAGGTGTCTGAAGTTACAGAATGGAGGTGTGTGAAGTGAAAATTGTGATGTGTGAAGTCACAAATGGAGGTGTGTGAAGTCACAGAGTGGAGGTGTGTGAAATCAAAATTGAATTTTGTGAAGTCAAAGAAAGGAGTTGTGTGAAGTCATAGATTGGATGTGTATGAAGTCATGGAATGGAGGTTGGTGAAGTCAAATATTGGAAGTGTGTGAAGTTACAGAATGGAGGTGTGTGAAGTCATAGAAGGGAGATGTGTGAAGTCATAGATTGGAGGTGTGTGAAGTCAGAATGGAGATGTGTGAAGTCAGAGAATGGAGTTGTGAAATCATAGAATGGAGGTGTGTGAAGTCAGAATGCAGATGTGTGAAGTCATAGAATGGAGGTGTGTGAAGTCATAGAATGGAGGTGTGTCTAGTCACAGAATAGAAGTGTGTGAAGTGATAGAATTGAGGTGTGTGAAGTCATAGAATGGAGGTGTGTGAAGTCATAGAATGGGGGTGTGTGAAGTCATAGAATGGAGGTGTGTGAAATCACAGGATGGAGGTGTGTGAAGACACAGAATGGAGGCGTGTAAAGTCACAGAGTGGAGGTGTGTGAAGTCACAGAATGGAGGTGTGTGAAGTCAGAGAATGGAGGTGTGTGAAGTCATAGGATGGAGGTGTGTGAAATCACAGAATGGAAGTGTGTGTAGTCACAGATTGGAGGTGTGTAAAGTCACAGAATGGAGGTGTGTGAAGTCTCAGAATGGAGGTGTGTGAAGTCATAGAATGGAGGTGTTTGAAGTCATAGAATGTTGGTTTTTGAAGTCAGAGAATGGAGGTGTGTGAAGTCATAGAATGGAGGTGTGTGAGGTTAGATTGGAGGTGTGTGAAGTCACAGAATGGAAGTGTGTCAACTCAGAAAGTAGGTGTGTGAAGTCATAGAATGGAGGTGTGTGAAGTCATAGAATGGAGGTGTGTGAAGTCATAGAATGGAGGTGTGTGAAGTCATAGAATGGAGGTGTGTGAAATCACAGGATGGAGGTGTGTGAAGACACAGAATGGAGGTGTGTAAAGTCACAGAGTGGAGGTGTGTGAAGTCACAGAATGGAGGTGTGTGAAGTCAGAGAATGGAGGTGTGTGAAGTCATAGAATGGAGGTGTGTGAAATCACAGAATGGAAGTGTGTGTAGTCACAGAGTGGAGGTGTGTAAAGTCACAGAATGGAGGTGTGTGAAGTCTCAGAATGGAGGTGTGTGAAGTCATAGAATGGAGGTGTTTGAAGTCATAGAATGTTGGTTTTTGAAGTCAGAGAATGGAGGTGTGTGAAGTCAGAGAATGGAGGTGTGTGAGGTTAGATTGGAGGTGTGTGAAGTCACAGAATGGAAGTGTGTCAACTCAGAAAGGAGGTGTGTGAAGTCATAGAATGGAGGTGTGTGAAGTCATAGAATGGAGGTGTGTGAAATCATAGAATGGAGGTGAGTGAAGTCACAGAAATGAAGTGTTTGAAGTCAAAATGGAAGTATGTGAAGTCAGCATGGTGGTGTGAGAAGTCACAGAATGGAGGTGTGTGAAGTCATAGAATGGAGGTGTGTGAAGTCACAGAAAGGAGGTGTGTGAACTCATAGAATGGAGGAGTGTGAAATCATAGAATGGAGGTGTGTGAAGTCACAGATGGAGGTGTGTCTAGTCACAGAATGGAGGTGTGTGAAGTCCCAGAATGGAGGTGTGTGAAGTCACAGAATGGAGGTGTGTGATGTCATAGAATGGAGGTGTGTGAAGTCACAGAATGGAGGTGTGTAAAGGCATAGAATGGAGGTGTGTGAACTCATAGAATGGAGGAATGTGAAGTTATAGAATGGAGGTGTGTGAAGTCACAGATGGAGGTGTGTCTAGTCACAGAATGGAGGTGTGTGAAGTCCCAGAATGGAGGTGTGTGAAGTCACAGAATGGAGGTGTGTGATGTCATAGAATGGAGGTGTGTGAAGTCACAGAATGGAGGTGTGTAAAGGCATAAAATGGAGATGTGTGAATTCACAGAAGGGAGGTTTGTGAAGTCATAGAATGGATTGTGTGTGAAATCACAGAATGGAGGTGTTTGAAGTCACATAATGGAGGTGTGTAAAGTCACAGAGTGGAGGTGTGTGAAGTCACAGAATGGAGGTTTCTGAAATCATAGAATGGAGGTGTGTGAAGTCACAGAATGCAGGTGTGTGAAGTCAGAATAGAGGTGTGCGAAGTCCTAGAATGGAGGAGTGTGAAGTCAGAATGGAGCTGTGTGAAGTCATAGAATGGAAGTGTGTGAAGTCAGAATGGAGGTGTGTGAACTCACAGAATTGAGGTGTATGAAGTCACAATGGAGGTGTGTGAAGTCACAGAATGGATGTGTGGGAACTCAGAAAGGAGGTGTGTAAAGTCATAGAATGGAGGTCTGAGAAGTCATAGAATGGAGGTGTGTGAAATCATAGAATGGAGGTGTGTGAAGTCACAGAATTGAGGTGTGTGAAGTCAGAATGGAGGTGTGTGTAGTCACAGAGTGGAGGTGTGTAAAGTCACAGAGTGGAGGTGTGTGAAGTCTCAGAATGGAGGTGTGTGAAGTCATAGAATGGAGGTGTGTGAAGTCAGATTGGAGGTGTGTGAAATCACAGAATGGAAGTGTGTCAACTCAGAAAGGAGGTGTGTGAAGTCATAGAATGGAGGTGTGTGAAGTCATAGAATGGAGGTGTGTGAAATCATAGAATGGAGGTGTGTGAAGTCACAGAAATGAGGTGTTTGAAGTCAAAATGGAAGTGTGAGAAGTCAGAATGGATGTGTGTGAAGTCATAGAATGGAGGTGTGTGAAGTCATAGAATGGAGGTGTGTGAAATCACAGGATGGAGGTGTGTGAAGACACAGAATGGATGCGTGTAAAGTCACAGACTGGAGGTGTGTGAAGTCACAGAATTGAGGTGTGTGAAGTCAGAGAATGGAGGTGTGTGAAGTCATAGAATGGAGGTGTGTGAAATCACAGAATGGAAGTGTGTGTAATCACAGAGTGGAGGTGTGTAAAGTCACAGAATGGAGGTGTGTGAAGTCTCAGAATGGAGGTGTGTGAAGTCATAGAATGGAGGTGTTGGAAGTCATAGAATGTTGGTTTTTGAAGTCAGAGAATGGAGGTGTGTGAAGTCAGATTGCAGGTTTGTGAAGTCATAGAATGGAGGTTTGTGAAGTCATAGATTGAAGGTGTGTGGAAGTCATAGTATGGAGGTGTGTGAAGTCACAGAAAGGAGGTGTGTGAATTCACAGAATGGAGTTGTATGAAGTCACAATGCAGGTGTGTGAAGTCATACAATGGAGGTGTGTGAAATCAAAGAATGGAGGTTTGTGAAGTCATAGAATGGATTCTGTGTGAAATCACAGAATGGAAGTGTGTGAAGTCACAGAATGGAGGTGTGTAAAGTCACAGAGTGGAGGTGTGTGAAGTCACAGAATGGAGGTGTGTGAAGTCATAGAATGGAGGTGTGTGAAGTCACAGAATGCAGGTGTGTGAAGTCAGAATAGAGGTGTGTGAAGTCATAGAATGGAGGTGTGTGAAGTCAGAATGGAGCTGTGTGTAGTCATAGAATGGAAGTGTGTGAAGTCAGAATGGAGGGGTGTGAACTCATAGAATTGAGGTATATGAAGTCACAATGGAGGTGTGTGAAGTCACAGAATGGATGTGTGTGAACTCAGAAACGAGGTGGGGGAAGTCATAGAATGGAGGTCTGTGAAGTCATAGAATGGAGGTGTATGAAATCATAGAATGGAGGTGTGTGAAGTCACAGAATTGAGGTGTGTGAAGTCAGAAAGGAGGTGTGTGTAGTCAGAATGGAGGTGTGTGAAGTCAGATAATGGAGGTGTGTGAAGTCACAATGCAGGTGTGTGAACTCATAGAATGGAGGTGTGTGAAGTCACAATGTAGGTTTCTGAAGTCATAGAATGGAGGTGTGTGAAGTCATAGAATGGAGGTGTGTGAAGTCACAGAATGGAGGTGTGTGATGTCATAGAATGGAGGTGTGTGAAGTCACAGAATGGAGGTGTATAAAGGCATAGAATGGAGGTGTGTGAAGTCATAGAATGGAGGAGTGTGAATTCATAGAATAGGGGTGTGTGAAGTCACAGAATGGAGGTGTGTGAAGTCACACTATGGAGGGGTGTGAAGTCACAGAATGCAGGTGTGTGAAGTCAGAATAGAGGTGTGCGAAGTCATAGAATGGAGGTGTGTGAAGTCAGAATGGAGCTGTGTGAAGTCATAGAATGGAAGTGTGTGAAGTCAGAATGGTGGTGTCTGAACTCATAGAATGGAGGTGTATGAAGTCACAATGGTGGTGTGTGAAGTCACAGAATGGATGTGTGTGAACTCACAAAGGAGGTGTGGGAAGTCACAGAATGGAGGTCTGTGAAGTCATAGAATGGAGGTGTGTGAAATCATAGAATGGAGGTGTGTGAAGTCACAGAATTGAGGTGTGTGAAGTCAGAATGGAGGTGTGTGAAGTCAGAATGGAGGTGTGTGAAGTCAGAGAATGGAGGTGTGTGAAGTCACAGTGCAGGTGTGTGAACTCATAGAATGGAGGTGTGTGAAGTCATAATGTAGGTTTCTGAAGTCATAGAATGGAGGTGTGTGAAGTCATAGAATGGAGGTGTGTGAAGTCACAGAATGGAGGTGTGTGATGTCACAGAATGGAGGCGTGTTAAGTCACAGAATGGAGGTGTGTAAAGGCATAGAATGGAGGTGTGTGAAGTCATAGAATTGAGGAGTGTGAAGTCAAAGAATGGGGGTGTGTGAAGTCACAGAATGGAGGTGTGTGAAATCACACTATGGAGGGGTGTGATCTCAGATTTGAGGTGTGTGAGGTAACAGAATGGAGGTGTGTGAAGTCATATAACGAGGTGTGTGAAGTCACAGAATGGAGGTGTGTGAAGACACAGAATGGAGGTGTGTGAACTCAGAGTGGAGGTGTGTGAAGTCACAGAATGGAGGTGTGTGAAGTCATAGAATGGAAGTGTGTGAAGTCATAGAATGGAGGTGTGTGAAGTCAGAATTGAGGTGTGTGAAGTCACAAATGCAGGTGTGTTAACTCAGAATGGAGGTGTGTGAAGTCACAGAATGGAGGTGTGTGAAGTCAAAATTGTGATGTGTGAAGTCACAAATGGAGGTGTGTGAAGTCACAGAGTGGAGGTGTGTGAAATCAAAATGGAATTTTGTGAAGTCAAAGAAAGGAGTTGTATGAAGTCATAGAATGGATGTGCATGAAGTCATGGAATGGAGGTTGGTGAAGTCAAATATTGGAAGTGTGTGAAGTTACAGAATGGAGGTGTGTGAAGTCATAGAACGGAGGTGTGTGAAGTCATAGAATGGAGGTGTGTGAAGTCATAGAATGGAGGTGTGTGAAATCACAGGATGGAGGTGTGTGAAGACACAGAATGGATGTGTGTAAAGTCACAGACTGGAGGTGTGTGAAGTCACAGAATGGAGGTGTGAGAAGTCAGAGAATGGAGGTGTGTGAAGTCATAGAATGGAGGTGTGTGAAATCACAGAATGGAAGTGTGTGTAGTCACAGAGTGGAGGTGTGTAAAGTCATAGAATGGAGGTGTTGGAAGTCATAGAATGTTGGTTTTTGAAGTCAGAGAATGGAGGTGTGTGAAGTCAGATTGCAGGTTTGTGAAGTCATAGAATGGAGGTTTGTGAAGTCATAGATTGGAAGTGTGTGAAGTCATAGAATGGAGGTTGTGAAGTCATAGATTGAAGGTGTGTGGAAGTCATAGTATGGAGGTGTGTGAAGTCACAGAAAGGAGGTGTGTGAATTCACAGAATGGAGTTGTATGAAGTCACAATGCAGGTGTGTGAAGTCATACAATGGAGGTGTGTGAAATCAAAGAATGGAGGTTTGTGAAGTCATAGAATGGATTGTGTGTGAAATCACAGAATGGAAGTGTGTGAAGTCAAGAATGGAGGTGTGTAAAGTCACAGAGTGGAGGTGTGTGAAATCACAGAATGGAGGTGTGTGAAGTCATAGAATGGAGGTGTGTGAAGTCACAGAATGCAGGTGTGTGAAGTCAGAATAGAGGTGTGTGAAGTCATAGAATGGAGGTGTGTGAAGTCAGAATGGAGCTGTGTGTAGTCATAGAATGGAAGTGTGTGAAGTCAGAATGGAGGTGTGTGAACTCATAGAATTGAGGTATATGAAGTCACAATGGAGGTGTGTGAAGTCACAGAATGGATGTGTGTGAACTCAGAAACGAGGTGTGGGAAGTCATAGAATGTAGGTCTGTGAAGTCATAGAATGGAGGTGTATGAAATCATAGAATGGAGGTGTGTGAAGTCACAGAATTGAGGTGTGTGAAGTCAGAAAGGAGGTGTGTGAAGTCAGAATGGAGGTGTGTGAAGTCAGATAATGGAGGTGTGTGAAGTCACAATGCAGGTGTGTGAACTCATAGAATGGAGGTGTGTGAAGTCACAATGTAGGTTTCTGAAGTCATAGAATGGAGGTGTGTGAAGTCATAGAATGGAGGTGTGTGAAGTCATAGAATGGAGGTGTGTGAAGTCATAGAATGGAGGTGTGTGAAATCACAGGATGGAGGTGTGTGAAGACACAGAATGGAGGTGTGTAAAGTCACAGAGTGGAGGTGTGTGAAGTCACAGAATGGAGGTGTGTGAAGTCAGAGAATGGAGGTGTGTGAAGTCATAGAATGGAGGTGTGTGAAATCACAGAATGGAAGTGTGTGTAGTCACAGAGTGGAGGTGTGTAAAGTCACAGAATGGAGGTGTGTGAAGTCTCAGAATGGAGGTGTGTGAAGTCATAGAATGGAGGTGTTTGAAGTCATAGAATGTTGGTTTTTGAAGTCAGAGAATGGAGGTGTGTGAAGTCAGAGAATGGAGGTGTGTGAGGTTAGATTGGAGGTGTGTGAAGTCACAGAATGGAAGTGTGTCAACTCAGAAAGGAGGTGTGTGAAGTCATAGAATGGAGGTGTGTGAAGTCATAGAATGGAGGTGTGTGAAATCATAGAATGGAGGTGAGTGAAGTCACAGAAATGAAGTGTTTGAAGTCAAAATGGAAGTATGTGAAGTCAGCATGGTGGTGTGAGAAGTCACAGAATGGAGGTGTGTGAAGTCATAGAATGGAGGTGTGTGAAGTCACAGAAAGGAGGTGTGTGAACTCATAGAATGGAGGAGTGTGAAATCATAGAATGGAGGTGTGTGAAGTCACAGATGGAGGTGTGTCTAGTCACAGAATGGAGGTGTGTGAAGTCCCAGAATGGAGGTGTGTGAAGTCACAGAATGGAGGTGTGTGATGTCATAGAATGGAGGTGTGTGAAGTCACAGAATGGAGGTGTGTAAAGGCATAGAATGGAGGTGTGTGAACTCATAGAATGGAGGAATGTGAAGTCATAGAATGGAGGTGTGTGAAGTCACAGATGGAGGTGTGTCTAGTCACAGAATGGAGGTGTGTGAAGTCCCAGAATGGAGGTGTGTGAAGTCACAGAATGGAGGTGTGTGATGTCATAGAATGGAGGTGTGTGAAGTCACAGAATGGAGGTGTGTAAAGGCATAAAATGGAGATGTGTGAATTCACAGAAGGGAGGTTTGTGAAGTCATAGAATGGATTGTGTGTGAAATCACAGAATGGAGGTGTTTGAAGTCACATAATGGAGGTGTGTAAAGTCACAGAGTGGAGGTGTGTGAAGTCACAGAATGGAGGTTTCTGAAATCATAGAATGGAGGTGTGTGAAGTCACAGAATGCAGGTGTGTGAAGTCAGAATAGAGGTGTGCGAAGTCCTAGAATGGAGGAGTGTGAAGTCAGAATGGAGCTGTGTGAAGTCATAGAATGGAAGTGTGTGAAGTCAGAATGGAGGTGTGTGAACTCACAGAATTGAGGTGTATGAAGTCACAATGGAGGTGTGTGAAGTCACAGAATGGATGTGTGGGAACTCAGAAAGGAGGTGTGTAAAGTCATAGAATGGAGGTCTGAGAAGTCATAGAATGGAGGTGTGTGAAATCATAGAATGGAGGTGTGTGAAGTCACAGAATTGAGGTGTGTGAAGTCAGAATGGAGGTGTGTGTAGTCACAGAGTGGAGGTGTGTAAAGTCACAGAGTGGAGGTGTGTGAAGTCTCAGAATGGAGGTGTGTGAAGTCATAGAATGGAGGTGTGTGAAGTCAGATTGGAGGTGTGTGAAATCACAGAATGGAAGTGTGTCAACTCAGAAAGGAGGTGTGTGAAGTCATAGAATGGAGGTGTGTGAAGTCATAGAATGGAGGTGTGTGAAATCATAGAATGGAGGTGTGTGAAGTCACAGAAATGAGGTGTTTGAAGTCAAAATGGAAGTGTGAGAAGTCAGAATGGATGTGTGTGAAGTCATAGAATGGAGGTGTGTGAAGTCATAGAATGGAGGTGTGTGAAATCACAGGATGGAGGTGTGTGAAGACACAGAATGGATGCGTGTAAAGTCACAGACTGGAGGTGTGTGAAGTCACAGAATTGAGGTGTGTGAAGTCAGAGAATGGAGGTGTGTGAAGTCATAGAATGGAGGTGTGTGAAATCACAGAATGGAAGTGTGTGTAATCACAGAGTGGAGGTGTGTAAAGTCACAGAATGGAGGTGTGTGAAGTCTCAGAATGGAGGTGTGTGAAGTCATAGAATGGAGGTGTTGGAAGTCATAGAATGTTGGTTTTTGAAGTCAGAGAATGGAGGTGTGTGAAGTCAGATTGCAGGTTTGTGAAGTCATAGAATGGAGGTTTGTGAAGTCATAGATTGAAGGTGTGTGGAAGTCATAGTATGGAGGTGTGTGAAGTCACAGAAAGGAGGTGTGTGAATTCACAGAATGGAGTTGTATGAAGTCACAATGCAGGTGTGTGAAGTCATACAATGGAGGTGTGTGAAATCAAAGAATGGAGGTTTGTGAAGTCATAGAATGGATTCTGTGTGAAATCACAGAATGGAAGTGTGTGAAGTCACAGAATGGAGGTGTGTAAAGTCACAGAGTGGAGGTGTGTGAAGTCACAGAATGGAGGTGTGTGAAGTCATAGAATGGAGGTGTGTGAAGTCACAGAATGCAGGTGTGTGAAGTCAGAATAGAGGTGTGTGAAGTCATAGAATGGAGGTGTGTGAAGTCAGAATGGAGCTGTGTGTAGTCATAGAATGGAAGTGTGTGAAGTCAGAATGGAGGTGTGTGAACTCATAGAATTGAGGTATATGAAGTCACAATGGAGGTGTGTGAAGTCACAGAATGGATGTGTGTGAACTCAGAAACGAGGTGGGGGAAGTCATAGAATGGAGGTCTGTGAAGTCATAGAATGGAGGTGTATGAAATCATAGAATGGAGGTGTGTGAAGTCACAGAATTGAGGTGTGTGAAGTCAGAAAGGAGGTGTGTGTAGTCAGAATGGAGGTGTGTGAAGTCAGATAATGGAGGTGTGTGAAGTCACAATGCAGGTGTGTGAACTCATAGAATGGAGGTGTGTGAAGTCACAATGTAGGTTTCTGAAGTCATAGAATGGAGGTGTGTGAAGTCATAGAATGGAGGTGTGTGAAGTCACAGAATGGAGGTGTGTGATGTCATAGAATGGAGGTGTGTGAAGTCACAGAATGGAGGTGTATAAAGGCATAGAATGGAGGTGTGTGAAGTCATAGAATGGAGGAGTGTGAATTCATAGAATAGGGGTGTGTGAAGTCACAGAATGGAGGTGTGTGAAGTCACACTATGGAGGGGTGTGAAGTCACAGAATGCAGGTGTGTGAAGTCAGAATAGAGGTGTGCGAAGTCATAGAATGGAGGTGTGTGAAGTCAGAATGGAGCTGTGTGAAGTCATAGAATGGAAGTGTGTGAAGTCAGAATGGTGGTGTCTGAACTCATAGAATGGAGGTGTATGAAGTCACAATGGTGGTGTGTGAAGTCACAGAATGGATGTGTGTGAACTCACAAAGGAGGTGTGGGAAGTCACAGAATGGAGGTCTGTGAAGTCATAGAATGGAGGTGTGTGAAATCATAGAATGGAGGTGTGTGAAGTCACAGAATTGAGGTGTGTGAAGTCAGAATGGAGGTGTGTGAAGTCAGAATGGAGGTGTGTGAAGTCAGAGAATGGAGGTGTGTGAAGTCACAGTGCAGGTGTGTGAACTCATAGAATGGAGGTGTGTGAAGTCATAATGTAGGTTTCTGAAGTCATAGAATGGAGGTGTGTGAAGTCATAGAATGGAGGTGTGTGAAGTCACAGAATGGAGGTGTGTGATGTCACAGAATGGAGGCGTGTTAAGTCACAGAATGGAGGTGTGTAAAGGCATAGAATGGAGGTGTGTGAAGTCATAGAATTGAGGAGTGTGAAGTCAAAGAATGGGGGTGTGTGAAGTCACAGAATGGAGGTGTGTGAAATCACACTATGGAGGGGTGTGATCTCAGATTTGAGGTGTGTGAGGTAACAGAATGGAGGTGTGTGAAGTCATATAACGAGGTGTGTGAAGTCACAGAATGGAGGTGTGTGAAGACACAGAATGGAGGTGTGTGAACTCAGAGTGGAGGTGTGTGAAGTCACAGAATGGAGGTGTGTGAAGTCATAGAATGGAAGTGTGTGAAGTCATAGAATGGAGGTGTGTGAAGTCAGAATTGAGGTGTGTGAAGTCACAAATGCAGGTGTGTTAACTCAGAATGGAGGTGTGTGAAGTCACAGAATGGAGGTGTGTGAAGTCAAAATTGTGATGTGTGAAGTCACAAATGGAGGTGTGTGAAGTCACAGAGTGGAGGTGTGTGAAATCAAAATGGAATTTTGTGAAGTCAAAGAAAGGAGTTGTATGAAGTCATAGAATGGATGTGCATGAAGTCATGGAATGGAGGTTGGTGAAGTCAAATATTGGAAGTGTGTGAAGTTACAGAATGGAGGTGTGTGAAGTCATAGAACGGAGGTGTGTGAAGTCATAGAATGGAGGTGTGTGAAGTCATAGAATGGAGGTGTGTGAAATCACAGGATGGAGGTGTGTGAAGACACAGAATGGATGTGTGTAAAGTCACAGACTGGAGGTGTGTGAAGTCACAGAATGGAGGTGTGAGAAGTCAGAGAATGGAGGTGTGTGAAGTCATAGAATGGAGGTGTGTGAAATCACAGAATGGAAGTGTGTGTAGTCACAGAGTGGAGGTGTGTAAAGTCATAGAATGGAGGTGTTGGAAGTCATAGAATGTTGGTTTTTGAAGTCAGAGAATGGAGGTGTGTGAAGTCAGATTGCAGGTTTGTGAAGTCATAGAATGGAGGTTTGTGAAGTCATAGATTGGAAGTGTGTGAAGTCATAGAATGGAGGTTGTGAAGTCATAGATTGAAGGTGTGTGGAAGTCATAGTATGGAGGTGTGTGAAGTCACAGAAAGGAGGTGTGTGAATTCACAGAATGGAGTTGTATGAAGTCACAATGCAGGTGTGTGAAGTCATACAATGGAGGTGTGTGAAATCAAAGAATGGAGGTTTGTGAAGTCATAGAATGGATTGTGTGTGAAATCACAGAATGGAAGTGTGTGAAGTCAAGAATGGAGGTGTGTAAAGTCACAGAGTGGAGGTGTGTGAAATCACAGAATGGAGGTGTGTGAAGTCATAGAATGGAGGTGTGTGAAGTCACAGAATGCAGGTGTGTGAAGTCAGAATAGAGGTGTGTGAAGTCATAGAATGGAGGTGTGTGAAGTCAGAATGGAGCTGTGTGTAGTCATAGAATGGAAGTGTGTGAAGTCAGAATGGAGGTGTGTGAACTCATAGAATTGAGGTATATGAAGTCACAATGGAGGTGTGTGAAGTCACAGAATGGATGTGTGTGAACTCAGAAACGAGGTGTGGGAAGTCATAGAATGTAGGTCTGTGAAGTCATAGAATGGAGGTGTATGAAATCATAGAATGGAGGTGTGTGAAGTCACAGAATTGAGGTGTGTGAAGTCAGAAAGGAGGTGTGTGAAGTCAGAATAGAGGTGTGTGAAGTCAGATAATGGAGGTGTGTGAAGTCACAATGCAGGTGTGTGAACTCATAGAATGGAGGTGTGTGAAGTCACAATGTAGGTTTCTGAAGTCATAGAATGGAGGTGTGTGAAGTCATAGAATGGAGGTGTGTGAAGTCACAGAATGGAGGTGTATAAAGGCATAGAATGGAGGTGTGTGAAGTCATAGAATGGAGGAGTGTGAATTCATAGAATAGGGGTGTGTGAAGTCACAGAATGGAGGTGTGTGAAGTCACACTATGGAGGGGTGTGAAGTCACAGAATGCAGGTGTGTGAAGTCAGAATAGAGGTGTGCGAAGTCATAGAATGGAGGTGTGTGAAGTCAGAATGGAGCTGTGTGAAGTCATAGAATGGAAGTGTGTGAAGTCAGAATGGTGGTGTCTGAACTCATAGAATGGAGGTGTATGAAGTCACAATGGAGGTGTGTGAAGTCACAGAATGGATGTGTGTGAACTCACAAAGGAGGTGTGGGAAGTCACAGAATGGAGGTCTGTGAAGTCATAGAATGGAGGTGTGTGAAATCATAGAATGGAGGTATGTGAAGTCACAGAATTGAGGTGTGTGAAGTCAGAATGGAGGTGTGTGAAGTCAGAATGGAGGTGTGTGAAGTCAGAGAATGGAGGTGTGTGAAGTCACAATGCAGGTGTGTGAACTCATAGAATGGAGGTGTGTGAAGTCACACTGTAGGTTTCTGAAGTCATAGAATGGAGGTGTGTGAAGTCATAGAATGGAGGTGTGTGAAGTCACAGAATGGAGGTGTGTGATGTCATAGAATGGAGGTGTGTTAAGTCACAGAATGGAGGTGTGTAAAGGCATAGAATGGAGGTGTGTGAAGTCATAGAATGGAGGACTGTGAAGTCATAGAATGGGGGTGTGTGAAGTCACAGAATGGAGGTGTGTGAAATCACACTATGGAGGGGTGTGATCTCAGATTTGAGGTGTGTGAGGTAACAGAATGGAGGTGTGTGAAGTCATATAACGAGGTGTGTGAAGTCACAGAATGGAGGTGTGTGAAGACACAGAATGGAGGTGTGTGAACTCAGAGTGGAGGTGTGTGAAGTCACAGAATGGAGGTGTGTGAAGTCATAGAATGGAAGTGTGTGAAGACATAGAATGGAGGTGTGTGAAGTCAGAATTGAGGTGTGTGAAGTCACAAATGCAGGTGTGTTAACTCAGAATGGAGGTGTCTGAAGTTACAGAATGTAGGTGTGTGAAGTCAAAATTGTGATGTGTGAAGTCACAAATGGAGGTGTGTGAAGTCACAGAGTGGAGGTGTGTGAAATCAAAATTGAATTTTGTGAAGTCAAAGAAAGGAGTTGTGTGAAGTCATAGATTGGATGTGTATGAAGTCATGGAATGGAGGTTGGTGAAGTCAAATATTGGAAGTGTGTGAAGTTACAGAATGGAGGTGTGTGAAGTCATAGAAGGGAGATGTGTGAAGTCATAGATTGGAGGTGTGTGAAGTCAGAATGGAGATGTGTGAAGTCAGGGAATGGAGTTGTGAAATCATAGAATGGAGGTGTGTGAAGTCAGAATGCAGATGTGTGAAGTCATAGAATGGAGGTGTGTGAAGTCATAGAATGGAGGTGTGTCTAGTCACAGAATAGAAGTGTGTGAAGTCATAGAATGGAGGTGTGTGAAGTCATAGAATGGAGGTGTGTGAAGTCATAGAATGGGGGTGTGTGAAGTCATAGAATGGAGGTGTGTGAAATCACAGGATGGAGGTGTGTGAAGACACAGAATGGAGGCGTGTAAAGTCACAGAGTGGAGGTGTGTGAAGTCACAGAATGGAGGTGTGTGAAGTCAGAGAATGGAGGTGTGTGAAGTCATAGGATGGAGGTGTGTGAAATCACAGAATGGAAGTGTGTGTAGTCACAGATTGGAGGTGTGTAAAGTCACAGAATGGAGGTGTGTGAAGTCTCAGAATGGAGGTGTGTGAAGTCATAGAATGGAGGTGTTTGAAGTCATAGAATGTTGGTTTTTGAAGTCAGAGAATGGAGGTGTGTGAAGTCATAGAATGGAGGTGTGTGAGGTTAGATTGGAGGTGTGTGAAGTCACAGAATGGAAGTGTGTCAACTCAGAAAGGAGGTGTGTGAAGTCATAGAATGGAGGTGTGTGAAGTCATAGAATGGAGGTGTGTGAAGTCATAGAATGGAGGTGTGTGAAGTCATAGAATGGAGGTGTGTGAAATCACAGGATGGAGGTGTGTGAAGACACAAAATGGAGGTGTGTAAAGTCACAGAGTGGAGGTGTGTGAAGTCACAGAATGGAGGTGTGTGAAGTCAGAGAATGGAGGTGTGTGAAGTCATAGAATGGAGGTGTGTGAAATCACAGAATGGAAGTGTGTGTAGTCACAGAGTGGAGGTGTGTAAAGTCACAGAATGGAGGTGTGTGAAGTCTCAGAATGGAGGTGTGTGAAGTCATAGAATGGAGGTGTTTGAAGTCATAGAATGTTGGTTTTTGAAGTCAGAGAATGGAGGTGTGTGAAGTCAGAGAATGGAGGTGTGTGAGGTTAGATTGGAGGTGTGTGAAGTCACAGAATGGAAGTGTGTCAACTCAGAAAGGAGGTGTGTGAAGTCATAGAATGGAGGTGTGTGAAGTCATAGAATGGAGGTGTGTGAAATCATAGAATGGAGGTGAGTGAAGTCACAGAAATGAAGTGTTTGAAGTCAAAATGGAAGTATGTGAAGTCAGCATGGTGGTGTGTGAAGTCACAGAATGGGTGTGTGTGAAGTCATAGAATGGAGGTGTGTGAAGTCACAGAAAGGAGGTGTGTGAACTCATAGAATGGAGGAGTGTGAAATCATAGAATGGAGGTGTGTGAAGTCACAGATGGAGGTGTGTCTAGTCACAGAATGGAGGTGTGTGAAGTCCCAGAATGGAGGTGTGTGAAGTCACAGAATGGAGGTGTGTGATGTCATAGAATGGAGGTGTGTGAAGTCACAGAATGGAGGTGTGTAAAGGCATAGAATGGAGGTGTGTGAACTCATAGAATGGAGGAATGTGAAGTCATAGAATGGATGTGTGTGAAGTCATAGAATGGAGGTTGGTGAAGTCAAACATTGGAAGCGTGTGAAGTTACAGAATGGAGGTGTGTGAAGTCATAGAATGGAGGTGTGTGAAGTCAGATTGCAGGTTTGTGAAGTCATAGAATGGAGGTTTGTGAAGTCATAGATTGGAAGTGTGAGTAGTCATAGAATGGAGGTTGTGAAGTCATAGATTGAAGGTGTGTGGAAGTCATAGTATGGAGGTGTGTGAAGTCACAGAAAGGAGGTGTGTGAATTCACAGAATGGAGTTGTATGAAGTCACAATGCAGGTGTGTGAAGTCATACAATGGAGGTGTGTGAAATCAAAGAATGGAGGTTTGTGAAGTCATAGAATGTATTGTGTGTGAAATCAAAGAATGGAAGTGTGTGAAGTCACAGAATGGAGGTGTGTAAAGTCACAGAGTGGAGGTGTGTGAAGTCACAGAATGGAGGTGTGTGAAGTTATAGAATGGAGGTGTGTGAAGTCACAGAATGCAGTTGTGTGAAGTCCCAATAGAGGTGTGCGAAGTCATAGAATGGAGGTGTGTGAAGTCAGAATGGAGCTGTGTGAAGTCATAGAATGGAAGTGTGTGAAGTCAGAATGGAGGTGTGTGAACTCATAGAATGGAGGTGTATGAAGTCACAATGGAGGTGTGTGAAGTCACAGAATGGATGTGTGTGAACTCAGAAAGGAGGTGTGGGAAGTCATAGAATGGAGGTCTGTGAAGTCATAGAATGGAGGTGTGTGAAATCATAGAATGGAGGTGTGTGAAGTCACAGAATTGGGGTGTGTGAAGTCAGAATGGAGGTGTGTGAAGTCAGAATGGAGGTGTGTTAAGTCAGAGAATGGAGGTGTGTGAAGTCACAATGCAGGTGTGTGAACTCATAGAATGGAGGTGTGTGAAGTCACAATGTAGGTTTCGGAAGTCATAGAATGGAGGTGTGTGAAATCATAGAATGGAGGTGTGTGAAGTCACAGAATGGTGGTGTGTGATGTCATAGAATGGAGGTGTGTGAAGTCACAGAATGGAGGTGTGTAAAGGCAAAGAATGGAGGTGTGTGAAGTCATAGAACGGAGGTGTGTGAAGTCATAGAATGGGGGTGTGTGAAGTCACAGAATGGAGGTGTGTGAAGTCACACTATGGAGGGGTGTGAACTCAGATTTGAGGTGTGTGAGGTCACAGAATGGAGGTGTGTGAAGTCATATAACGAGGTGTGTGAAGTCACAGAATGGAGGTGTGTGAAGACACAGAATGGAGGTGTGTGAACTCAGATTGGAGGTGTGTGAAGTCACAGAATGGAGGTGTGTGAAGTCATAGAATGGAAGTGTGTGAAGTCATAGAATGGAGGTGTGTGAACTCAGAATGGAGGTGTGTGAAGTCACAAATGGAGGTGTGTTAACTCAGAATGGAGGTGAGTGAAGTCACAGAATGGAGGTGTGTGAAGTCAAAATTGTGATGTGTGAAGTCACAAATGGAGGTGTGGGAAGTCACAGAGTGGAGGTGTGTGAAATCAAAATGGAATTTTGTGAAGTAAAAGAAAGGAGTTGTGTGAAGTCATAGAATGGATGTGTGTGAAGTCATAGAATGGAGGTTGGTGAAGTCAAACATTGGAAGTGTGTGAAGCTACAGAATGGAGTTGTGTGAAGTCATAGAAGGGAGATGTGTGAAGTCATAGACTGGAGGTGTGTGAAGTCAGAATGGAGATGTGTGAAGTCAGAGAATGGAGGTGTGAAATCATAGAATGGAGGTGTGTGAAGTCAGAATGCAGATGTGTGAAGTCATAGAATGCAGGTGTGTGAACTCATAGAATGGAGGTGTGTCTAGTCACAGAATAGAAGTGTGTGAAGTCATAGAATGGAGGTGTGTGAAGTCATAGAATGGAGGTGTGTGAAGTCATAGAATGGAGGTGTGTGAAGTCATAGAATGGAGGTGTGTGAAATCACAGGATGGAGGTGTGTGAAGACACAGAATGGATGCGTGTAAAGTCACAGACTGGAGGTGTGTGAAGTCACAGAATGGAGGTGTGTGAAGTCAGAGAATGGAGGTGTGTGAAGTCATAGAATGGAGGTGTGTGAAATCACAGAATGGAAGTGTGTGTAGTCACAGAGTGGAGGTGTGTAAAGTCACAGAATGGAGGTGTGTGAAGTCTCAGAATGGAGGTGTGTGAAGTCATAGAATGGAGGTGTTGGAAGTCATAGAATGTTGGTTTTTGAAGTCAGAGAATGGAGGTGTGTGAAGTCAGATTGAAGGTTTGTGAAGTCATAGAATGGAGGTTTGTGAAGTCATAGATTGGAAGTGTGTGAAGTCATAGAATGGAGGTTGTGAAGTCATAGATTGAAGGTGTGTGGAAGTCATAGTATGGAGGTGTGTGAAGTCACAGAAAGGAGGTGTGTGAAGTCAAAATTGTGATGTGTGAAGTCACAAATGGAGGTGTGTGAAGTCACAGAGTGGAGGTGTGTGAAATCAAAATGGAATTTTGTGAAGTAAAAGAAAGGAGTTGTGTGAAGTCATAGAATGGATGTGTATGAAGTCATGGAATGGAGGTTGGTGAAGTCAAATATTGGAAGTGTGTGAAGTTACAGAATGGAGGTGTGTGAAGTCATAGAAGGGAGGTGTGTGAAGTCATAGAATGGAGGTGTGTGAAGTCATAGAATGGAGGTGTCTGAAATCACAGGATGGAGGTGTGTGAAGACACAGAATGGATGCGTGTAAAGTCACAGACTGGAGGTGTGTGAAGTCACAGAATGGAGGTGTGAGAAGTCAGAGAATGGAGGTGTGTGAAGTCATAGAATGGAGGTGTGTGAAATCACAGAATGGAAGTGTGTGTAGTCACAGAGTGGAGGTGTGTAAAGTCACAGAATGGAGGTGTGTGAAGTCTCAGAATGGAGGTGTGTGAAGTCATAGAATGGAGGTGTTGGAAGTCATAGAATGTTGGTTTTTGAAGTCAGAGAATGGAGGTGTGTGAAGTCAGATTGCAGGTTTGTGAAGTCATAGAATGGAGGTTTGTGAAGTCATAGATTGGAAGTGTGTGAAGTCATAGAATGGAGGTTGTGAAGTCATAGATTGAAGGTGTGTGGAAGTCATAGTATGGAGGTGTGTGAAGTCACAGAAAGGAGGTGTGTGAATTCACAGAATGGAGTTGTATGAAGTCACAATGCAGGTGTGTGAAGTCATACAATGGAGGTGTGTGAAATCAAAGAATGGAGGTTTGTGAAGTCATAGAATGGATTGTGTGTGAAATCACAGAATGGAAGTGTGTGAAGTCACAGAATGGAGGTGTGTAAAGTCACAGAGTGGAGGTGTGTGAAGTCACAGAATGGAGGTGTGTGAAGTCATAGAATGGAGGTGTGTGAAGTCACAGAATGCAGGTGTGTGAAGTCAGAATAGAGGTGTGTGAAGTCATAGAATGGAGGTGTGTGAAGTCAGAATGGAGCTGTGTGTAGTCATGGAATGGAAGTGTGTGAAGTCAGAATGGAGGTGTGTGAACTCATAGAATTGAGGTATATGAAGTCACAATGGAGGTGTGTGAAGTCACAGAATGGATGTGTGTGAACTCAGAAACGAGGTGTGGGAAGTCATAGAATGTAGGTCTGTGAAGTCATAGAATGGAGGTGTATGAAATCATAGAATGGAGGTGTGTGAAGTCACAGAATTGAGGTGTGTGAAGTCAGAAAGGAGGTGTGTGAAGTCAGAATGGAGGTGTGTGAAGTCAGATAATGGAGGTGTGTGAAGTCACAATGCAGGTGTGTGAACTCATAGAATGGAGGTGTGTGAAGTCACAATGTAGGTTTCTGAAGTCATAGAATGGAGGTGTGTGAAATCATAGAATGGAGGTGTGTGAAGTCACAGAATGGAGGTGTGTGATGTCATAGAATGGAGGTGTGTGAAGTCACAGAATGGAGGTGTATAAAGGCATAGAATGGAGGTGTGTGAAGTCATAGAATGGAGGAGTGTGAATTCATAGAATAGGGGTGTGTGAAGTCACAGAATGGAGGTGTGTGAAGTCACACTATGGAGGGGTGTGAAGTCACAGAATGCAGGTGTGTGAAGTCAGAATAGAGGTGTGCGAAGTCATAGAATGGAGGTGTGTGAAGTCAGAATGGAGCTGTGTGAAGTCATAGAATGGAAGTGTGTGAAGTCAGAATGGTGGTGTTTGAACTCATAGAATGGAGGTGTATGAAGTCACAATGGTGGTGTGTGAAGTCACAGAATGGATGTGTGTGAACTCACAAAGGAGGTGTGGGAAGTCACAGAATGGAGGTCTGTGAAGTCATAGAATGGAGGTGTGTGAAATCACACTATGGAGGGGTGTGATCTCAGATTTGAGGTGTGTGAGGTAACAGAATGGAGGTGTGTGAAGTCATATAACGAGGTGTGTGAAGTCACAGAATGGAGGTATGTGAAGTCACAGAATTGAGGTGTGTGAAGTCAGAATGGAGGTGTGTGAAGTCAGAATGGAGGTGTGTGAAGTCAGAGAATGGAGGTGTGTGAAGTCACAATGCAGGTGTGTGAACTCATAGAATGGAGGTGTGTGAAGTCACAATGTAGGTTTCTGAAGTCATAGAATGGAGGTGTGTGAAGTCATAGAATGGAGGTGTGTGAAGTCACAGAATGGAGGTGTGTGATGTCATAGAATGGAGGTGTGTTAAGTCACAGAATGGAGGTGTGTAAAGGCATAGAATGGAGGTGTGTGAAGTCATAGAATGGAGGAGTGTGAAGTCATAGAATGGTGGTGTGTGAAGTCACAGAATGGAGGTGTGTGAAATCACACTATGGAGGGGTGTGATCTCAGATTTGAGGTGTGTGAGGTAACAGAATGGAGGTGTGTGAAGTCATATAACGAGGTGTGTGAAGTCACAGAATGGAGGTGTGTGAAGACACAGAATGGAGGTGTGTGAACTCAGAGTGGAGGTGTGTGAAGTCACAGAATGGAGGTGTGTGAAGTCATAGAATGGAAGTGTGTGAAGTCATAGAATGGAGGTGTGTGAAGTCAGAATTGAGGTGTGTGAAGTCACAAATGCAGGTGTGTTAACTCAGAATGGAGGTGTCTGAAGTTACAGAATGGAGGTGTGTGAAGTGAAAATTGTGATGTGTGAAGTCACAAATGGAGGTGTGTGAAGTCACAGAGTGGAGGTGTGTGAAATCAAAATTGAATTTTGTAAAGTCAAAGAAAGGAGTTGTGTGAAGTCATAGATTGGATGTGTATGAAGTCATGGAATGGAGGTTGGTGAAGTCAAATATTGGAAGTGTGTGAAGTTACAGAATGGAGGTGTGTGAAGTCATAGAAGGGAGATGTGTGAAGTCATAGATTGGAGGTGTGTGAAGTCAGAATGGAGATGTGTGAAGTCAGAGAATGGAGTTGTGAAATCATAGAATGGAGGTGTGTGAAGTCAGAATGCAGATGTGTGAAGTCATAGAATGGAGGTGTGTGAAGTCATAGAATGGAGGTGTGTCTAGTCACAGAATAGAAGTGTGTGAAGTGATAGAATTGAGGTGTGTGAAGTCATAGAATGGAGGTGTGTGAAGTCATAGAATGGGGGTGTGTGAAGTCATAGAATGGAGGTGTGTGAAATCACAGGATGGAGGTGTGTGAAGACACAGAATGGAGGCGTGTAAAGTCACAGAGTGGAGGTGTGTGAAGTCACAGAATGGAGGTGTGTGAAGTCAGAGAATGGAGGTGTGTGAAGTCATAGGATGGAGGTGTGTGAAATCACAGAATGGAAGTGTGTGTAGTCACAGATTGGAGGTGTGTAAAGTCACAGAATGGAGGTGTGTGAAGTCTCAGAATGGAGGTGTGTGAAGTCATAGAATGGAGGTGTTTGAAGTCATAGAATGTTGGTTTTTGAAGTCAGAGAATGGAGGTGTGTGAAGTCATAGAATGGAGGTTTGTGAGGTTAGATTGGAGGTGTGTGAAGTCACAGAATGGAAGTGTGTCAACTCAGAAAGGAGGTGTGTGAAGTCATAGAATGGAGGTGTGTGAAGTCATAGAATGGAGGTGTGTGAAGTCATAGAATGGAGGTGTGTGAAGTCATAGAATGGAGGTGTGTGAAATCACAGGATGGAGGTGTGTGAAGACACAGAATGGAGGTGTGTAAAGTCACAGAGTGGAGGTGTGTGAAGTCACAGAATGGAGGTGTGTGAAGTCAGAGAATGGAGGTGTGTGAAGTCATAGAATGGAGGTGTGTGAAATCACAGAATGGAAGTGTGTGTAGTCACAGAGTGGAGGTGTGTAAAGTCACAGAATGGAGGTGTGTGAAGTCTCAGAATGGAGGTGTGTGAAGTCATAGAATGGAGGTGTTTGAAGTCATAGAATGTTGGTTTTTGAAGTCAGAGAATGGAGGTGTGTGAAGTCAGAGAATGGAGGTGTGTGAGGTTAGATTGGAGGTGTGTGAAGTCACAGAATGGAAGTGTGTCAACTCAGAAAGGAGGTGTGTGAAGTCATAGAATGGAGGTGTGTGAAGTCATAGAATGGAGGTGTGTGAAATCATAGAATGGAGGTGAGTGAAGTCACAGAAATGAAGTGTTTGAAGTCAAAATGGAAGTATGTGAAGTCAGCATGGTGGTGTGTGAAGTCACAGAATGGGTGTGTGTGAAGTCATAGAATGGAGGTGTGTGAAGTCACAGAAAGGAGGTGTGTGAACTCATAGAATGGAGGAGTGTGAAATCATAGAATGGAGGTGTGTGAAGTCACAGATGGAGGTGTGTCTAGTCACAGAATGGAGGTGTGTGAAGTCCCAGAATGGAGGTGTGTGAAGTCACAGAATGGAGGTGTGTGATGTCATAGAATGGAGGTGTGTGAAGTCACAGAATGGAGGTGTGTAAAGGCATAGAATGGAGGTGTGTGAACTCATAGAATGGAGGAATGTGAAGTCATAGAATGGATGTGTGTGAAGTCATAGAATGGAGGTTGGTGAAGTCAAACATTGGAAGCGTGTGAAGTTACAGAATGGAGGTGTGTGAAGTCATAGAATGGAGGTGTGTGAAGTCAGATTGCAGGTTTGTGAAGTCATAGAATGGAGGTTTGTGAAGTCATAGATTGGAAGTGTGAGTAGTCATAGAATGGAGGTTGTGAAGTCATAGATTGAAGGTGTGTGGAAGTCATAGTATGGAGGTGTGTGAAGTCACAGAAAGGAGGTGTGTGAATTCACAGAATGGAGTTGTATGAAGTCACAATGCAGGTGTGTGAAGTCATACAATGGAGGTGTGTGAAATCAAAGAATGGAGGTTTGTGAAGTCATAGAATGTATTGTGTGTGAAATCAAAGAATGGAAGTGTGTGAAGTCACAGAATGGAGGTGTGTAAAGTCACAGAGTGGAGGTGTGTGAAGTCACAGAATGGAGGTGTGTGAAGTTATAGAATGGAGGTGTGTGAAGTCACAGAATGCAGTTGTGTGAAGTCCCAATAGAGGTGTGCGAAGTCATAGAATGGAGGTGTGTGAAGTCAGAATGGAGCTGTGTGAAGTCATAGAATGGAAGTGTGTGAAGTCAGAATGGAGGTGTGTGAACTCATAGAATGGAGGTGTATGAAGTCACAATGGAGGTGTGTGAAGTCACAGAATGGATGTGTGTGAACTCAGAAAGGAGGTGTGGGAAGTCATAGAATGGAGGTCTGTGAAGTCATAGAATGGAGGTGTGTGAAATCATAGAATGGAGGTGTGTGAAGTCACAGAATTGGGGTGTGTGAAGTCAGAATGGAGGTGTGTGAAGTCAGAATGGAGGTGTGTTAAGTCAGAGAATGGAGGTGTGTGAAGTCACAATGCAGGTGTGTGAACTCATAGAATGGAGGTGTGTGAAGTCACAATGTAGGTTTCGGAAGTCATAGAATGGAGGTGTGTGAAATCATAGAATGGAGGTGTGTGAAGTCACAGAATGGTGGTGTGTGATGTCATAGAATGGAGGTGTGTGAAGTCACAGAATGGAGGTGTGTAAAGGCAAAGAATGGAGGTGTGTGAAGTCATAGAACGGAGGTGTGTGAAGTCATAGAATGGGGGTGTGTGAAGTCACAGAATGGAGGTGTGTGAAGTCACACTATGGAGGGGTGTGAACTCAGATTTGAGGTGTGTGAGGTCACAGAATGGAGGTGTGTGAAGTCATATAACGAGGTGTGTGAAGTCACAGAATGGAGGTGTGTGAAGACACAGAATGGAGGTGTGTGAACTCAGATTGGAGGTGTGTGAAGTCACAGAATGGAGGTGTGTGAAGTCATAGAATGGAAGTGTGTGAAGTCATAGAATGGAGGTGTGTGAACTCAGAATGGAGGTGTGTGAAGTCACAAATGGAGGTGTGTTAACTCAGAATGGAGGTGAGTGAAGTCACAGAATGGAGGTGTGTGAAGTCAAAATTGTGATGTGTGAAGTCACAAATGGAGGTGTGGGAAGTCACAGAGTGGAGGTGTGTGAAATCAAAATGGAATTTTGTGAAGTAAAAGAAAGGAGTTGTGTGAAGTCATAGAATGGATGTGTGTGAAGTCATAGAATGGAGGTTGGTGAAGTCAAACATTGGAAGTGTGTGAAGCTACAGAATGGAGTTGTGTGAAGTCATAGAAGGGAGATGTGTGAAGTCATAGACTGGAGGTGTGTGAAGTCAGAATGGAGATGTGTGAAGTCAGAGAATGGAGGTGTGAAATCATAGAATGGAGGTGTGTGAAGTCAGAATGCAGATGTGTGAAGTCATAGAATGCAGGTGTGTGAACTCATAGAATGGAGGTGTGTCTAGTCACAGAATAGAAGTGTGTGAAGTCATAGAATGGAGGTGTGTGAAGTCATAGAATGGAGGTGTGTGAAGTCATAGAATGGAGGTGTGTGAAGTCATAGAATGGAGGTGTGTGAAATCACAGGATGGAGGTGTGTGAAGACACAGAATGGATGCGTGTAAAGTCACAGACTGGAGGTGTGTGAAGTCACAGAATGGAGGTGTGTGAAGTCAGAGAATGGAGGTGTGTGAAGTCATAGAATGGAGGTGTGTGAAATCACAGAATGGAAGTGTGTGTAGTCACAGAGTGGAGGTGTGTAAAGTCACAGAATGGAGGTGTGTGAAGTCTCAGAATGGAGGTGTGTGAAGTCATAGAATGGAGGTGTTGGAAGTCATAGAATGTTGGTTTTTGAAGTCAGAGAATGGAGGTGTGTGAAGTCAGATTGAAGGTTTGTGAAGTCATAGAATGGAGGTTTGTGAAGTCATAGATTGGAAGTGTGTGAAGTCATAGAATGGAGGTTGTGAAGTCATAGATTGAAGGTGTGTGGAAGTCATAGTATGGAGGTGTGTGAAGTCACAGAAAGGAGGTGTGTGAAGTCAAAATTGTGATGTGTGAAGTCACAAATGGAGGTGTGTGAAGTCACAGAGTGGAGGTGTGTGAAATCAAAATGGAATTTTGTGAAGTAAAAGAAAGGAGTTGTGTGAAGTCATAGAATGGATGTGTATGAAGTCATGGAATGGAGGTTGGTGAAGTCAAATATTGGAAGTGTGTGAAGTTACAGAATGGAGGTGTGTGAAGTCATAGAAGGGAGGTGTGTGAAGTCATAGAATGGAGGTGTGTGAAGTCATAGAATGGAGGTGTCTGAAATCACAGGATGGAGGTGTGTGAAGACACAGAATGGATGCGTGTAAAGTCACAGACTGGAGGTGTGTGAAGTCACAGAATGGAGGTGTGAGAAGTCAGAGAATGGAGGTGTGTGAAGTCATAGAATGGAGGTGTGTGAAATCACAGAATGGAAGTGTGTGTAGTCACAGAGTGGAGGTGTGTAAAGTCACAGAATGGAGGTGTGTGAAGTCTCAGAATGGAGGTGTGTGAAGTCATAGAATGGAGGTGTTGGAAGTCATAGAATGTTGGTTTTTGAAGTCAGAGAATGGAGGTGTGTGAAGTCAGATTGCAGGTTTGTGAAGTCATAGAATGGAGGTTTGTGAAGTCATAGATTGGAAGTGTGTGAAGTCATAGAATGGAGGTTGTGAAGTCATAGATTGAAGGTGTGTGGAAGTCATAGTATGGAGGTGTGTGAAGTCACAGAAAGGAGGTGTGTGAATTCACAGAATGGAGTTGTATGAAGTCACAATGCAGGTGTGTGAAGTCATACAATGGAGGT